>CATIWC010001685.1:0-138912 GCA_948472305.1 Vicia faba
AAATTTTTGAAAGTATTGATTAAATTTTTATTTTTATTTTCTTAAAATGATATATTATTATACATTTATAAAAATTATGTTTCACCATGTAGCTACAATAATCAAGTCACATAATTACATGCTTAAATAAATACAATAAGCACATAACATAAGAAACCTAAAACTAATATATAGATAGTGGCAATAAATATGAAACATATGAATGAAAATATGTTGGGCCGAGTTACACCTTTTCCAAGTTTAAGTTTGGTCTGTCAAAAAAATCGAAGTTTAAGTTTGACCTTAAAACTATCATAGATTTATTTTGGGGTTTGAATCTGACATTTTCAAAAGTCGGTATAACTTGTTAGCCTACATAAAAGTCTACTTATTTTAGACGTATGCATATAAGCAATTCAAATAATATTTAAATAGACTAACAAACTAATAGACCAATGAGAATACAAATTTGTTAGAATCAACATATTTTAACTTACCTATTAGCATAAGTTTTGTGTAGGTTAGGTCATTGGCCCCTATCACCCTATAGTGGACCATGACATCTTTTGAAGTATGCGATAGTGAACGGTAACAAAATTCAAGCACATCTAAGTTTAACTATCTCCAGAATATCATGTTCAAATCAAATTCAACAATAAAGCAAACTTGTTTTTTAACTTGCACAATATTGTCATATGCAACTGAATTCAAACATCATATATATTAGTCATTGTTTCATGTCTTTGAAGTCAAACATGCAAACTTCAATGCATTACAATATCACAAGACAACAATACTTTGAATAAACAAAGTCAACACAACACTAGAACCCCATAACTCTCAGATGAAGCTTTTAACACTGTTACCAATAAGGCAATGACTAGTGAATAAAACTAATAACAAAATGAGAAAAATAAAGATAAAATAGTTTATAATTAGAAAATTATGTGTTGCAGAAGTGAAAAACGTCCTCCTTAATATAGAAATTTTAGTTTTACATTTCTAATTGAATATAAAGGTTATTAATTGATTAATTACTTTAGACTAGATTAGTTTTAAGAAGTATTAATAAAAATATGAGAATTTTGAAAATCTTGCGCGTATGTGTGCGCACGCACACCGCTTTAGTACTACAAGTCTTAATGGATAAGTTTATTCTCACATAAATTATTTTATTTTAAGATTAGGTTTGGATAAGAACAACATATTAATTGGTTTGAAAAACATTTTTAAATTTCATCAAAATTGCGCCTAATTAAATGGGTGTGAGACAAAAGTCATCCAATACTATGATTTCATAACATGCACCTTAAATTTAAGATGTAATTCAATTTTAAAATATTGACATAACTAAGTTGCCCATTATATATATATATATAGTATACTATATATATATATATATTATACGATATATATATATATATATATATATATATATATACTATATATATATATATTATATATAGTATATAGATATATATATAGATATATATATATATATAATATATATATATATAGTATATATATATATATATATATATATATAAATTCTATTTTTTTTATAGAAATTAGCGGACTCCAAAATATATTCCATATACCGAAATCATTTTCACTCCAACATAAAAAATAAAAAATGTAACTGTTTTTGTAAATCAATTTACTACTAAAAATGCAACATGATCAATGATTTTCATAATTAATAAAGATAGTTAAGTTAAATGTTTTTTTATTTGAGTATGATAATCTTTTTCAAATTCACTATCACAAATAACTTGAATGAATGTAACTAACGTTTAGTAACTTGTAGATCCTAAAAGAATTCCACACTTAGACTATTATTACTACCTTAATAATAGTTACATAATTTTCAAACACTCCATGTCTTAAACAACTCTTCTCTCCCATTCATTGTATTCTTATGATTGTTTTAATTGGTTTTATCATGTCAAGGTAGTGACTTCTAGATCCTAAAAGAATTCCACATTGTGACTATTATTACTATCTAAATTTTGAAAGTATTGATTAAATTTTTATTTTTATTTTCTTAAAATGATATATTATTATACATTTATAAAAATTATGTTTCACCATGTAGCTACAATAATCAAGTCACATAATTACATGCTTAAATAAATACAATAAGCACATAACATAAGAAACCAAAAACTAATATATAGATAGTTGCAAAAAATATGGATCATATGAATGAAAATATGTTTGGCCGAGTTACACTTTTCCAAGTTTAAGTTTGGTCTGTCAAAAAAATCGAAGTTTAAGTTTGACCTGAAACTATCATAGGTTTATTTTTGGGTTTGAATCTGACATTTTCAAAAGTCGGTATAACTTGTTAGCCTACATAAAAGTCTACTTATTTTAGACGTATGTATATAAGCAATTCAAATAATATTTAAATAGACTAACAAACTAATAGACCAATGAGAATAAAAGTTTGTTTGAATCAAAAGAAAACAATTAAAATATTTTTTGTTATGAAAATTATATTTTGTGAATTAAAAGAAAACAATTAAAATAATTAAAAGAAAAGAAAAGGAGAGAAAAAAATACAAACAATGGGGGTGTCTGACCCAATTTGGGAGGTTTGTTGAAAGTAGTTTGGCCCATTGAATCAGGCCCTTTTTGACTTTCCAGCGCTTGCGTGCAGAGTGGTTGACTAGCGTGTATGGTAGACTGCACATTCTGGCCTTTGGATTGACCATCAGGGACACTTGGCAGGCTTGGATGTGAAGGCGTATTGTGGTCTTTGAAGGAGATGCTGCATGGAAACATGTTAATGCCAAAATTATGAAATGTGAGAGGGGACCTGGGAATCGAACCCAGGTCCCAGTACCTGCATGACAACTCAACTGCCAACTGAACCAACGCGCGTATTTGTTAACATAGTGATTGGAAAATTTAATATATGAAAACAATGGTTAGTGGTGTCAACAAAAATTCGCGCGCCAGGATTTGAATCCTCCACTCACGCTTGGACACATAGGCTTCGTCTTCATCTTTTCCCTGTAAATAAAAGCAAATAGCGGGGGTTTTAAACCCCCACTAAACCAGACCTGCAAAAATAGCGATTAGACGATAGTCAAATATAAAAAGGGCGCGAGGTGGGGATTGGCTTCGTCTGGATGTCCTGATTCCATTGGCATAGGCTTTAAGGCCTAATTTTTCCACATGAGGGAAACCCTAATTTAAAACTTCTGAAACCCTAGAACACGTCCATGGTGAATTCCTATTTAGGCAGCCATTCTTCAATTGAATGGTACCATTAGCTTCAAAATGTCATTGTTAGTATAAATCCACAGTTAAAAATCATGAATCATGCATGGAAATTAAAACACGATTATGGACAATTTTGAAAGGAAAGCAATTCTGTTCTACCAATTCCTTGCGCGTGGAGACTTGGTTTCGATTGCAAAAGCTTCCTGGATCCCTTGGCAATGTATTGGAATGTCTTTGGAGCTTTGAATCGTGCTCTAGATATGAAAACAGTTTCAAGGTTTTTTGGCCAAAATTGCAAGTTTGTTCTTTGTTTCCTGCGCAGCTTCTGTGTCTCTCAGCATTAGGTTAGCTTTGCATATGTATGTGGATGGAATTAGGTCAAGAAAACCAGGCCCAAAGTCTATGCATTCATGATTCAAATATTTGATTTTGTTACATCTTTTTTCAAATCTTTTGCCATGGAAACTTGCTAATTATGTAGAATCTTTCCTTTTTGAATGATGCACGAAATATTTGATTCATAATGGAAGAATTTGCTGCATAAAAAGATTTAAAAAAACATGATTTAGTATTTTTCTCATAATTAATTTTAATTAAATGAATTAATAAGATTAAAAATTCAATTAATTAATTAAAAATAAGAAAATAACTCCCTTTTAGCTTAATGGGTCGTGCATAGCCTTTGGGTAATGATTCATGGAAGAAATTGAGGCCCATTAACAATTTTGAGGCTTTTTATGCAAAGTTGACTTTTCAAAATTCCCAAAAATTTCCCAACTTCCACAAGGCATATCTTGCTCAATTTTTAAGCTTTGATCATGTTCTTGGACATTTCGAAAAGGTCTTGAAGTCCTCTAACCAATGTCTTTGGTCCCATATCATTTTGATTTACCAATCTCAAGTTATGGTCTTTGACTTGAAGTGCCTTTTTGTTGACTTTTGAAAATGACCTATAATGTTGAAATTGATAACTTTTTGTGAGAGCATTTCTTGGACTTGAAGTGTGAAGATGAGTTGTAGGAAATGTCATTCTCTTCAAAATGAGCTTTGGATGGGATTTTTATGATGAACCATGAAGAAGTTATGCCCTGGTCAATTTGCAGTTGACTTTTTCAACTGTCCAAAAATAGAAACTTTTGCATCTTGAGACTTTTTGAGCCATGCTTTGAGAATCATGATCAAGAATTGATCAAATGATGTTTGTGGCTTCAAAATAAGATGTTGACCAAAAATTTTGACTTTTGACTGTCAAATGACCATTTTGCCCCTGTAGTTGACTGTGAAGCATTTAGGGTTTTTGACTGTGCAATTTGATGTTGTGAGTCTTGAAACTTGACATATGGATGCTTGACAATGTATATAGGCATGTGGGACTTGATTGGCCCCTTGAAAACTTCAACTTCTTTGCCATAACCAAAACCCTAATTTTGACTATGTCAGGAGGCAATTGGACTGTGCAACCTTTGGGGGATTTTGAAGCATGATCTTAGCAAATCTTGAAGAATATGGGAGGGCAAATTTTGGGGTACAACACTAAGGATCCCCCAACACCATGACGCGAACGTTCATAGGTGCCCGACATATTCATGAGTGATCGACATTAAATACATAAACTCGAATGAATATTCGTGAGTAGTCATGAAGCTCATGAATATTTATTAATAGGTGCTCGGCATCTTCATGAGTGCCCGACACAAAACCCATGAATTCATATGAACATTCATGAACATTCATCACAAAACTCATGGATATTCATCCAGTCAAGACGAATTTCCGACATTTAATCCAGATAAACCCAAGGTGGTATTAAGAGGTTATAACTTACTTGGATGGAGAACGTTGAGGAAAAAATTGGAAAGTTAAGAGGGTCGCCTCACACCACAAGAGAAGAAAAACTGAGAGCTTTGAGAGAACCGCGAGCAAAGGAAGGATTGAAAGGGAGATGAGAAGATGACAAATGAACTCCAAGGGCCCACTTTTTATAGGCGACCCATGCCCCAAGGGATCCCACATGAAGGGTCATCATCTCATTGGCCCCTTTTGCTTTTTTATTAAGGGGTGGCACCCCAAAACGCTAGCCACGTGGCTCAACCATCAAACACGAAATCCCCTAGACTGACGAGCAAGCGCCCGACTCCTACGAGGACATGACGTAGGTGGGTTAACACTTACGTGGGGAGGTGCTCGGCACTAAAACACGCAAAGGGAGACATTCCCTTGACTATCACGAAGACGAGGGAATGCTCGACAAACTAATAACTCCCGGGAGACGGATGAACCCTGTCGAGCACAATAACTTGGGAGGGACTCCTCCCCGCCAACATGCCTTCTTGAGCAGGTGGATGAACTGTCCAATCCTGATCCCCGTCCGTCTATGGTATTCCCCGACGTGCTTGTTCTTGCCCTCCGCGGGCAATGATCTTCTCCTTTCGGGGACTTTAACCCTCTATCCCGACCAAGCCTTCGATAACAACTGAACTCAAGTCATCACCCTCTAACTCGAGGACAATAACTTGGGGGGCTCCTGATCTGGACTGGGCCTACATTTGCCCTACGAAAAGAAGGCCCAAGTCAGAGATTATGGGGCACCTTCTCATCTAACCGTTAAGGGACGTGGCCCACCACTTCTCAACGGACACATCAAACTGCCCACCGGGAATTTCGGGTCCAACCCTATTCTCGTGGAGCGGTTGGCCAGGGGGACCTTGGCAGTTCCCGTTATTGGGCCTCTGCGTGGCCCAATGGTGGGGGACCTTGGCCCAACACTGGGGGCTATAAATACCCTCTCTCATGAGAGGGTCAGGTATGCATTCATTCACACCTATACTCACTTGCTTGCGCATTCCATCTCTCATTTTGCCATCAGAGTGTCTTGCAGGTACCCCTTCATCTCCTTCAAATACAGCTCGAAGCCAGTTGTGACGGTCCAACTCTGATCAGGTACGATCAGCGAGCAACATGGTACTTGTATCGTACGGGAAGAGACATGTCACATGATCCGCTTATATACTGAAATAGTTGTTGTGTATGCCCACCTATATATTTTTCATGTACATTTGGGGTAGGTACTACTCCTAGTCTTATGCCTTCAAGATGAATTATTATATCGCCATGTTATTTGTACCTCATATTGATATAAAAAATAGTTGTTATCAACTTTAAAAAAATTAAAACCGGAAGACTTTTATAAAAGACATCAGGTGAAAAAAATAGGGTTCGAAGAACTTAATTACAAGTCTTTCGGTATGTTAAGTATTTTGGTTTGTAAGAATATTAGGGAAAATATCTTAAATGTAGGGTTCTGATTACGGCTCAATTTTTAAAAAAGGCTTATTTAGTGTTGAAATCCCTTAACTTAATTTCATATTTCACTTTAGTCCCTTATTTAATAACCATAACAACTTAGTCTCTTAACAATGGTTACATTATCTAACTTGATCCATTCTGTTTGTTTGTCTGAGAAAGCGTTAACTGGATTGATGTGGCATGGCAACAAGGATTAACTTTCATTAGTGACTCAACAATGACTTATATTAACGTTGTAAGCTCCATATTTATTCAAACACCATTGTCATGTTTTCTTAAAAACATTAAGGATACTATTCATATTCATCATTCATCATTCTTCTTCCAAAATTCTTCAAGAATCCTCTTCATCTAAACCATCATCTTCATAATTTTTGCTAAGATGTCAATGAACTCCAGCGACTATTCAAAATCAAACAACCAAAATTGTGGGTCATTTAAATATGTGGTCATAAGAAACAAAAGGAGAGATTGTTGGTGCCAAGAAGAGTGTGTTATTTGTACTATTACAGATTTGAACAATGTGAATATTGAGAAACAATTTTGAGATTGTAGGAATTATAGAAGTCAATTGAAGAAGGGATACAAATTTTTTTCAAGTGGGTAGGTGATAAATTTGTTGATAAAATTAATTTAAGATTGAAAGGAAAAGGAAGAAAATATTCAAGTTGAAGAATGAAGTTTTGAGCACAAAAGGAGTGTTGAAAATTGAAATGGTGTTTTGCATTATTAGTTTAGGGTTTTTAACCATGTATTTCAAATAGGATTATGCTCAAAACAATATGTAATTTGATGTTATGAAACTATGTAATTTCAATGTTGGTTAAATGAAATGAGTTGAATATGGTCTATGTTATCAATTATGGTATGTAATGAAACTCTGTTTTATCATTTCTGCTATAACAAATTGGTTTGTAATATTGCAATAAGTGACACAAAAATATTAAATAAGGTACTTAACTGGAACATTGTAATAAATAAGTGGCCATGATGATATTTAGATAATGAGTAAAAGGACTGAATTAAAATAATTAGGTTTAATGCTTTGACCAACCTGTAAATACATTATCCTTGTTCCATGTTATTTATTAGAGCCAAAACGTTGTTTGTAATTTATCTTAAAGCAAACATAATCAAAAGTCAAATTAAGTAAATAACAAAATTTTGTTTGCATTATAATAATCAGAACTAAGATCCTTGTTACACATTGCATTATCAAATATGTGTTCACTGACACTAATACAAAAAGCCAAATTTTGTGTTCATTGACACTAATACAAAAAGCCTAAGTTTGTGTTCATTGACACAAAGTACACAGATAGTAATACCGAAACATAGCAGACAAGTAGATCACGTTGATGTTTCTTCAGGCATGATAGATGAAGTCTCACTTGGTCCAGGCTAACTCGGACCAGGCTGACTGGGTTCAGGCTGAGTTTTCTGACTTGGTGCGGGAAATTTGTAGGTAGCTTTAATGTGCCCCATCATGTGGCACCTACTGCACTTGATTCTAAAGTTAGCTTGCTTTAGCTGTATTTCATCTCTTATATCCTCTAATGCATCTCTAGTCCTTTTCTTTTTTGGTCTTCCCGGTTGTCTTTTGATTGGTGGTTGTTATAAATCAACATACTATGTTTTATCCCAAAGAGTTCCCTCATTCATTAGATAAATTACAGGTGCATAACATGCCTCATAACATTCTATTTTGTAGAAATCAGGCACAAGTTTTAAATCTCTAACTGTTGAGATTTCATGCAAAATATTGCATGACACCATGGCAACCCTGTCAGCGTCCATGTCCTACAAGAGCACTCTTTATTGGACATACTCACAATATACTTTTCTCCATTATATGAGATATGTCTCACCTCATAATTATATTCACCTGCGCGCTTGTGTAACACACAACAATTCAGTAACACAACTTCATGAACAAATGTAAAACACAATCCAAATGTAAATCAAAACAACATTCAATACCTCACAATCTAATTGTTTGTTTTTTTTCCTGAATTTCTTTGCTATCATTTTCTTGATATTTGATAGAATATCACCTTCATATTTGAAAATCTTTTACCAGTTTAACTCCCACCTCACCTTCATATTTGTTTCCTCTTTTCATTAACATAATCATCCAAAATACTTCATTCACCACTTCCTTCACACTGCTTTGGTTGTTTAGGTAATCTTCCAACTTTACCTTTATATTTCCCCTTCATTTTACCTTTACCTTTACCTTTACCATTACTTTTCCACTTCCCTATACCTTTCCCCTTCCCCTTCCCCTTTTTCAATCATTTGCTCCTCAACCAAATCATCTTCAGAAACATCATTTTAAGCAACTGCCATGTCTTCCTTCATACCCACATCATCATTAGAATCTTCAAAATTAATCTCCAATACACTGTCTTCACTGCCACTATCTAGACCCTCTTCAACCACTGTGTTATCCTATTCCAATCCATTTCATTCCCACCACCATCTAGTCCTTCATCTTCAACAAATTTTCAGTTTAATCCCCTTATCTAAAATGTCTCATTCATCCACCACATTCTCAACTTCAATGGTCCCCTCATCATTATTGTTTCCTAACTCAGTGCCAATGGCACCTTTTTCAACCTTGTATTCAAGTGAGTATTGGTTCCTCAATGATGTCAGGTTGTAATATAGGATGAATAACATATAAATTCACTGTCACAATTGTTGTACCCCAATTTTCCCCCCTAAGATTTCATCATCATACCATGTTGATTCAATCACAACAAAATCACATTAGGGCTTTTGGTTCTTCTCCCTATCTTTAGTTTTGCTCTTTGAGAAATAACCAAGCACCTTGACTTGTTTTATTTTGTGATCATGAATATTTTCTCTTATTTTTTCCTTTTAATTAATATAATGTAATGTTGGTTTGTCTTGCTTGTTACTAATGTAGGTAAAGGCAATGAGGCTTAATAGGTTGATCCATTGGTTCATGAGTTTATTTCCATGCTCTAGTCAATAAAGACTGAGAAGTTCAAACCTCACCATTGAAGTTATTTTGGAAGAAATGGCATGGCAAGTTTATTTTTGTTCACCATATTTCAAGGATATCAAATTTGATTCAAAAGTATAAGGGGTTGATTGAGGAAGTTGTCATGCTTGGACAAGGCTTTGTTCCCATTGGTCACAAGTGCATTTTTCTCTCAATTCTCAAGATATGGAAGTGGTTTTGGTGGCTATGAATTCCTATTTTCATCCTAAACAACTTCTATTTAAAAAGCATTTGTGTTGGTACAAGAAGTTTGTTCAAAATTGTCAAAGTTCCCCAAGGCATTTTCTTGATCTAGGAGCTAGGATTTTGAACATCAAAGAAGTATATCTTGCTCATATTTTGGTATTTTTGAGTGATTCCAAAAACATACTTCTCTTCAAAGAGTTATCAACAATCACTTCAAAAGTTTCAAGGATTTTTCATGTGGAAGAAACTTTATGATGAAGAAAGATTACAATTCCTCCAGATGAATCCCCAATATCTCATATGTGACTTCAAATGATCACAACTTGGTCAATTTTGATCACCTCGAGCCCATTCTTTTTCCATAATGATCTTGGCTATGTGAACTTTATGCTTTATTTTATATGAAAAGTGAGAAAATGGATTGAATATGCCCTAAGGATACAAAAGAGTATAGTCATTTCATGATTTTTTTTCCAACTTCAACAACTCATAACTCTCTCAATTTTTGGAGATTTTGAATGGTTCAAGTTTCAAAATGTCATTAAAGAGGTCTATTTCATGCCATCTTTTTTGGTCAAGATAAATTTCCAAGTGGAAGGCCATGTTTGGATGCAAAACATTATAGGTCACTTTTGAAGGAAAAGTTGAAATATTTCTAAGTATGGAAAGTCAACTTCTTTTCCCAACTTTGACTCAATGCAACTTTCAGATCAAGCATCCATTTGATTCCATTCTTTTTCCATTGCAAAACTTGTAACCTCGTCTTTCTAAAGCATCAAGAATCATGCCTTAAGACCCCTTGAGCTGAGAATGCCATTGGCTTGAACTTGGTAACTTAGAACTGAAGTTTCTCCATAAATCAGAATTTGAAATCTTTGTTTTGACTTCTAATCACAAGTTTTCCACGCATTTTTGCCTCTAAACATGTTTAGTGAAGTTCCAGAATTGATTAGCACAACAGAACACGTGTTTTGGATGAGTTTTGATCAAATTAGAAATCACACTTTTCTTGTTTGCAACTTCACACGATTTCCCTCCAAACTTCATCATTTCACACGCTTGGACATTCCATCTGATTCCCTATAAATAGAGGGTCATCCTCTATTCATTTCCTCAAGCTTGGATATCCATAATCACCCTGTCAAACTTGCTCCATAACTCAAAATTCTTCTACTTCAAAATCTATTCTCAAGCCTTTTTTACTCCATTTTTTCCATCAATTCACCTTCCTTGATCTTCCCTGAAGCTAACCATATAATAGCATTCAAGAATTGTGCCCTATATTGCCCCATAGAAGTCCAATTTCAGAGCTCTGCAACTCAACTTCAATAGGTAGATTCCTTCATCAATTCTTCAAAACATTGATATCATTGTTATGCTCTTATTACCCTGGTTCTAGTTGCAACACTTACTTTTATCTGGAAACATGTTTTGACCATGAATTTTCAAACCCCTTTTCAAAACTTTCCTTCTAAATTGTTTGAGCTACGGTTTATATAAATTTGTCGCAAAGGTGTGATTGTCTTCGTCTTGAAGAGACAAAGTGAATGACATAGGTCTGAGCTTCTGATTTTACAGTTTGAGAGACATGCAATTCACGTTGGCTGGAGGTTGAAGATGACCAAAGTGCAATCTTCCAACCAATGAAGGCGCGCCATGTGTTTTTTTTTTGAAAATCTGATTTAATTAATGATCTTATGCTTTATTCACTAATGACCATGATATGCACAGCGCGCCAGATCCCTTGGATTTGATTACTAACGCGTTTTTACTCTCATCTAATGGTCCACATATTTTTGACTTTATTTTTCTTTCCTGATTTTTATATTTAATTGTTTGAAACTTCAAAAAATCATAGAAAATTCTTTTTTAGTCCAAAAAATATGAAAAAATCATGAAAAATATTTTTGATTATTCTCTTTCTGATTTTTATTTTTTCACAATTTAGTTTTGTGTTATGGTATTTTTTTACTTTATTTAAAATGTTTTAAATATTTAAAAATACTTTGATACATTTTTAAATTCTGAAAAAATTATGGAATGATCCAATGATATTGTGACAAATATTGGTGACCTCATTTTATTTTTGTTTTTGATTTTGTTTTTTTTTAAATCTTTTTTGGTTTATTTTACTCATTTCTTTTAATTTTAAAAATAATTTCTGACTTAAAAAAAATTACCAAAAAATTTATAAAATCATTTTAGTTCATTTTTGATTTTTCTATGGTCTTGCTTTTTATTTCTTGATTAATTTGAATATAATTGATATTATCTCTTTTATTTCTATTTTAAAACATTTTAAAAACATTTTAAAAACATTTTTATGTATATATTAAATACAATATTATTTTGTGATTATTTTCTGGCTGATCTTGGGTTGAATTTTTTATCATGAACTTTGTTAACATCATTGGATCCATGGTGTTGAGTCTAACTCCACAAAAATGGATGAATGATTTTAGTAATAGTTTGATTTAAATTTAATTCAAATGTGGTTTGTATATTCTCTCTCATCCCTTTTCATGTCATCCCTTTCTTATTGCACTAAGTGTTATTGGAGCATGATCTTTATATCACGTCTCAAAATAAATGGTGCATAGATTGCTATTGATCGGCCTCAAAATAGGTGCAACTTCTACATAAGTCCACTTACGATTGCTTAACATAGCGCTAAATTTTGTCCCAATTCGAATAAATGATCATTCGTGGCCCAAAGCTATGTTTGCAAGCCCAGGCATGTTAATTTGATCTCTTTGATCCAATAACCTTGAGATTCATTGTATGGAGGCTTTGGTTCTACCAATCCTCTAATGGATCTATAACACTTTTAGTCAACGCGGATCACTTAAACACCGTTGATCATTAAATGGTACTTTTGAGGATTCCAAATGGATGATATACTTGACAAAAAGAAAATGCAACTTGTTGTGTGGAGGTTTTGGTTCTACCAATCCTCTAATGAGTTCCAAATGCAAGTTTCAAAATGGTCATCCAACTAACCACTAATTATTAATTTGTTTTTACTTTATGCCCTTTTATTTTTTATGCTTTATGCACCATTTACTTTTAGTATTATATTTCATGTCATTTTTACTTTGCTCACTTGAGCTTTTCTTTTCTCTTCTAAGACACCTAATAATCAACATGAACCATAAAAAGCCTTAATGATACTTGGACTATTTGGTTACTATCCTTGGCATTATGGAGTATTGAACTTCTTGGACTTAGGAATAAAAACCTTGGCCTATGTTGGAGACCTTGTGACCTTAACTGATATTTTGTCTGGAATTCTTGAGGTTTACCTCAAGACATTGGGTTGTTTGTTTGTTTTGTGTGCATGTTATTGTGATTACACTCTTTGTTTGTAATCTGGAATTCACCCGTATACAGCCGTTACTCTGCCCAATTTTTATGAAGACTTAATACATTTGAAGTTTGGTTCCCTCAAGAGGTTCAATATATTTGCTTGCTTGGTTTCAATTCAAAGAATGGGAACTCCATCTTGACTCATAATGTCAAGTATTTGCTTCTTGTTGGTTAGATGGTTCTTATCCCTAGCTTTTACCTTATGCTTTAGGATAGTCCCTTCTTCTCCTCCCATCTTCTTTAATTTCAAAAATCTTCTTCCTCCTTTTGAAAACTCTTCTTGTTTTTTAACTTGAACCACTTTCATAATAAACTTGGACTTAGGTCCATGCATTTTCAAAATATTTTCATAAATAAACTTCAATCAACTTAATAATACTTTGGCATTTTTTTGTGAGAAGACTAAAAGTCAATCAATCTTATTTCAAACCATTTTCCCACTTTGGCTTTTTACTTTTAAAAATTTGTCTCAAAAGATTAAACTATTGTCAATCCTTGTAGTGATGCAAACAACTATACTTCTACAATATGTAGTGAAGTGAGATATTTTCCACTTGGGTGTTGAGTGAGACATTGTTGATTTTAAAATCCAAGCCATATCCTCCACTTTGAGATGATGAAAATTATCCTTTCTCATGATTGTGGGTAGTAAGTATGTTTTCCACACGGACAATGACAATAATGTATTATCTCATAAAATTAACCAACACACTTGTGTTTTAAATTTTTTTAAAGAGGAACTACGTGTACCCTTATCCCCTATTACACGGAAGGTGGTACGTAGGCACTAAAGGTTCGCAACCGCGGCGGGTGCAAAAATCATAAAAAAATATTTCTTTTCTCACCTCTACCATCTATTTTTATACAACATTTTATAGCCAAAACATACAAATTTTACAAAGAGGTTCCTGCGGAGTATCGTTGATGTTTAGGGTGCTAATACCTTCACTTTGCATAACCAACCCCCTTACCTAGAATTTTCCCCCCTCTTTTTGGGTTATTCGCTCTTTTCTCATTCCTTTGGAAACAATAAAGCACGGTGGCGATTTTTATTTTAATTTGTACAAGCCTAGTCAATCCAATGGCTTAGTCTTAAACATTTCTACCGCTATAGAAAAATGGCGACTTCACTGGGGACAAATTGACCTCTTGTTGGTCCATACCTAAGAGGGTTGAACCTATATTTGTTTATATCCGTATATGTGTTATTGTTGTTTATGTGTTATATGTTGTATATATGTTTGTCTAGATTTTCCTGGTTTTCAGGGTGTTTGGTGATTACTTATAAGTCCTTTACCTAGACTTGGGCAAACTTTAAGATATGACGGGTGGTATAGTCATGTTAACTTTGAGGGAGTAATCCTAAAAAAGGAGGCATGAGATCCCCCACTCAGTGGAGGCCCCTTTGGCTGTAGTGTCGTTTGTCGAGTAATCGGGAAGACGTACTGCTTTCGACCTGGGAGCCTGCTGAAACTGAGGACCGTAGAATACCAAACCTATCTTGGCCTTTTAGGTGTAGTGCGGAAGCTATGACGGAGTAATCTGGAAATAGTTGTCACGTGATACTACACTCGGACGAGTTTTTCTTGAGAATATTACTAATTACTGAGTTAATCGGGAAGTTGGTAATATTTGAAGGAAGAATGTAGACTCTGGGAACCTCTAGAACCTTGTTCGGCAGGTGATAACTTTTAGACTAACGCCTTATGGGTAGTACCTTCAACCTCATGCTCGTGACGTTGAACCTATGAACCATATATGTGTGATCTTGTGTGTGATTGTTGCATCATGCATTCATGCATTCATAAGCATCTTTTGAAGAAATCTTATTTTAAGGGACTTAAAAGTTGACCATTTGTGAATATCTCAGGTACCTTTTAACCATGGATTCTGGAAAAAGAAAGATCGAGAAGTACATTTTCAAGGATCCCAAGATATATGAGTTGATCAGTCTAATTCTCGAGATCGAGTGTTCTCCAGATTTTCGGAAGAAGTATGGATCCATCATTCCTCTTATGAAGATGAAGATGAAGGAGGGAATTCTCTCGACCTTGGTCCAGTTCTATGATCCGATGTATCATTGCTTTACTTTTCCCAACTATCAGTTGATGCCTACACTGGAGGAGTATTCTTATCTATTGGATTTACCTGTTACCGATCACATTCTTTTTACTAGTTTTGAGGGTGAACCAAAATCACATGAGATTGCTGCTTTGATTCATCTAGGGAAGTCTGAGGTGGAAGCCCATATGGATACTAAAGGAGGGATTAGAGGATTACCATCTCAGTTCTTATTGGAGAAAGCTCGTTACTTTTCCAGGATGAAGAGTACCGTCGCTTTTGAGGCCATCTATGCTCTACTTGCTCAGTTCTTAGTGGAAAAGTTTGTTGACGTTAATGCTATCATGATCTTCATGATTGGAAACCCAGTTCCTACATTGTTGGGTGACGCTTATTACTCTATTCATCTTCGGAGTTCTCATCATGGAGGGATGATTATCTGTTGCACGCCTTTGTTGTACTTGTGGTTTATCTCTCATATGCCTCAGTATGATGCTTTCTGGGAGGTCAAGAAGGAACCCCGCTGGGCTCCTAAGATCATGGCACTCACTCACTCGAATATTGATTGGTATCATCGAACTTATCAGGATGTAAAGATTGTTGACAGTTGTGGTAGTTTCCCCAATGTACCTCTTCTTGATACAAATGGAGGAATTAACTATAACCCTGTTGTTATACCCCAAAATTTTCCATCTCACTTATCAAGAATTTTCTCACAAGATCTCCTTGGGCTAAAGACTGCATTAGGGTTTGATCTTCTCAAGACACCTCCTTATGCATTGATGACCAAAATTAGGGTTTGAGATTGCACAAGGATTTTTGAACTTCCAATGCTTCATATGACTTTCATGGATCATTATGGACCCCCAAGATTACTCATGGCAAGTTTCAAGCCTTGGATCACACTTTTGATCAGTCAATTGAGCAGTTGACCTAAAAATCAATTGTATTGGGGAAAAAGTCAACTATGGTCAATTTACCGTCAAACTTCATAATTTTTTATCCACGTCAACATTTTTAACTCATATGTGTCATTTGATCAAGTTTGGACCATACTTCTTCAAGAAATTTGATCAAATCTCCAAAAGGGCAAAATGGTCAAAATTGGGGTTTTGATTGGGAAAGGGCAATTTCTGATTTTTGACCTAGCAAATGGTCAATTTGTTTAAGGCATGATCTCAAAAGTCCAATTGCATCATTTTGACCTAATGACATGGTTCAAAACATTGCAAGTTCATTGGATTGACAGATGAATTTTGCAGTCAACTGATCAAAAGTCAATTGTATACTGAAAAGTCAAACTTTTACTTTTTAGTCAAAATCAAGTGCCAAAGATCATAATTCATCAAAACATGTCAAAATATGAAACTTATTCATCAAGAAATCAAAAAGTCAAGATTTCATTTTGAAAAGTCAAAATTTCTAAACTTAGAAAATTTTCTAAGTGTTGGAAATTTCATGTTTTTTCATAACTTTGAGCCAAAATTTCACCATGATGCAAGATGGTTCAAGAGAAACTTACAAAATGAAAGTTGTAGATCTCCATGAAATCTACAACTTTTCTTCACACAACTTCTTCCAAAAGTTCTTGGACCTCAAGTTATAATTTTATAAACATAGGGTCATGAAACTGAACACTTAGTGAAATTTTGCCCTAATTTGGTCAGGATTTTGACCCATCTTCATGGCACTTTTTCATATAGTTCCAAGGGGAATCTTCAAAATCAATTCAAAGATGGGTTGTAGAGAACATTACAAGATTTCTAAAATCTCGAGGAACTCCTTGAGATCATTCTTGAGTAGGGAGAATCGAAGAGATGAAGTTAGGGTTTTGTCACTTGAATTACAAGTCATTTTTGATGAACACATGAACCAAATCCATGCTAGGCTGCATAATCTTTGCTTTGCAGGCCTAAAAATTGTTTGTCACTCCATAATTAAATGTTTACACAACTGTTAGAGCTTTGATCCAAGCATTTGAGCTATTGTCCAAGTTGCATTTCCATTAATGGCACAAAGTAACAATGCCATTCTTGTAAAGCAAACTTTTTGCATAAAGTTCACATTGAGCCTCTAACTTGTTCCCTCTGATTACACTCCATCCACAAAGTCAAAAGCAAGCTTGTTTAAAGCATAACCACTCTATCTTAGCAAGTACACAAGGCATGGAAACTTCTTTTTGTCAAAAAATCACATGTTTAACTTAAAGATGCAAATTTGAATTCTGATTAACTAGAGCACTCCAAACTTGTTGCTTATAAATATAGTCACTATTTGTGAGCTGAACATGAGCTTTAGCACCCTGAAATACACAAAAACTCTCTCAAATCAGAAATTGCATAAAAACTCCATTGTTGCACAGTTCCTGACCTTGAACTTCAAACTTCCATTTCCCTCGTGCGTTTCTTGGCCTTTTAGTTTCTAAAGCTTCCTAACATAAAATACAACTAATCCATATCCTTATTCCAGAACTGTAACACCATTTACCATAACTTCCATAACCAAAAAACAAAGTATGCAACTTGACTTATCCAGGCCATTTCAGTCATCCATTGTTCAAGCTAATCATTGCATTAGCTTCCTAGGACCTCAAGGAAGCTAACCTGATCATTTCAGCACCTTGAAACAAGCTCAAACTCAAAACACGATTTCCAGTTTTGAGGTAAGCTTTCTCAACTTGGAACTCTCCATACAGGCATCATCAATAGTTTATTTGGGAATAAAACATGTAGATATCATTGCCCTAAAGCTAACCATGTCCTTAGTTTTCATGAATTTTGCTTGAGCTTAGAAAAATTTGAAAATGAAAATTCTAAAATTTTTAGGGTTCATATTAGGGCCATTAAAATTCTTTTTTATCTTTGATATATAGTTCTAATACTTTACATTTCTGGAATCGTGAGAAAGTTTGCTACAAGTTTCATGTTTACAGTTTTCATTTTTGATGAGAAATGAGCAAGTTACAATAGGTCTGGCTGGAGGTTGAAGATGAAGTCTTCAGAACACGTTTTGCCTTACATATTTATTGTTTCATTTGTATTAACGGATGTATAGCCACCCTAGTGGTAGAAGCGTGCGCCTGTAACCTATGGGACCTGGGTTCGAGCCCCAGTGGTACTCTTTTGCATTTTTTCATATTTCAACAATTCTGATTGTTTGGCAAGCGCTGGGCCCTTTGGGCCTGGCTTATTTTTTTTATTTTTGCTGACTGACCTCCCTCTTTCCTCTTGACACCACTGGCCCAAGTTTTATTATTTATTTATTTATTTCATTTTTTTCTTTTCTTAAATATATTTTATAAATACTAAAAATTATAAAATACAAAAAATGATATATTTTATATTTTGACTTATTTTATTTTATTTTTCCATAAATAAAAATATTTTTATTGATTATACTTTATTTATTTTATTAAGTAAATCTTATAAACTTAATTAATATTATGATTTTATTTTTTCACACTATTTAAAATACCTTATTTTTAATATTAAAAAAAGACCAAAAATATTTTATAATACTACAAATATTTTAAAGATAAAAATACTAAAAATACTTCTCTTAAACTTATTTTCTTTTGATTAATTAATAGAATTAGGGTTTTCATTTAAAATCTTTTCTTAAATAAATTCAAACTTAATTAACTATTTTCTTTATTTAATTAGATTAAGACAAAATCTTTTTTTCATGAAAACCAAACAAAATTCATTTTCTTTACATTTTGCATCCTTATACACTTATTCATTGTCATACTTTGTATTTATTCAATTCCTTGTATATTCATACCAATTCAATATGGTTGTAATAGCATAGTAACTTTAAATTTCACAATTTATCGCTTTTATATAATATGCTAGTTGATCTAACCTGATCAGACTTGGACCGTCACGGATGGCTCCAAGCTGTAGTTTTGAACGAGGTGGGGGGGGGGGGTACCTGCAAGGCACTATGATGCTGAAGTAAGTAAGAGCACGAGCAGGCAAGAGTATGAGTATGGGTAAAAGAATGAATACCTGACCCTCTGGGAACATAGGGTATTTATAGCCCCCAGCGTTGGGCCAAGGTTCCTTCATTGGGCCGGGCAGGTTTGGCCCAATGGAGGAACTGCCAAGTTCTACGTGTGTAGTGGGGACCCGCACGTGGTCCCCTTCCTGGATGTTCTGCGTGAAGTGCGGACGGACGAGGACGCGGTCTTTTCGGGATCCAGGTGGTGGTGTAGTGGACAGAGTCTTCCCTGGGAGGAGTGCTCGAGCTGAGGTCGAGCAGGATAGCGTGAAGTCGAGGATGTCGCACTGGCATAGGGTGTCGGGCACGGTTGTGGCCCTTGGTCGGCGTGATTCCTTGCAAGACCGTTTGGATTGGGCCTTCACCATTGCTTTTGGGCCAGCCCGGCCCAGTCCAGAACAGGAGCCTCCCAAGTCGTGGTTCCTGTAGTAGGAGCCATGACTTGATCTTAGGTCACCTGCGTCACGGGGTCCCGTTCCCGGCTAAAAGATGTAGTTCACGCGGCTTGCTCGAGGAGTTTTCCCCGGTGTCGGGCCCATGAGATAATTCCGCTCGAGGAGCGCTCGGGGACTCTCGACGGGCTGCATTTGTTAAGCACATGAGGCATCTCTTGGGAACCGTGCCGCCACCCTACTGACGCTAGGGTCATCATTTCCTAGAGGAGCTACACGTCGAGGAGGGAAGTTTTGTGGTTCCTCGGGGTGACGTTTCGTATTCCACGTCATCACTATAAATAGGGTCCTTGGGCCCCATAACGTGTTTTTCCTCTTCGCGCCTCTCCTCTTTCCTCTGTTTCTGCTGTTTGCTGTTCTTCCCAGATACTCATAGGACCGTCGTGATCTCCGTCGCTGATTCCCTTTCTCCGTCGTCACATTTCCTTCGTGATTCCAAGTAAGTGTTTTGTCTCCTTTGTTTTTCCTCTGTGATGCATGATTTTTCATTGTTTTTAGACGCTTAGAGACTGTACGCCTGAGATTAGCCCGGTAGATTTATATTCAGCTCGACAAATCCATATTTATGCCCGGCGAACGCATGTATACGCCTGGTAAACACATAGTTTAGGTGTTTGACTCGCAGTGCTGCCCGGGATCTACATGGTTCAGGACGCCTAATTCTTGGTAGTGCCCGGTAAACTCATGGCTCTGGTTTTGAGGCTCATGATATCGCTCGCCACGTTCATAGTCTAGGTCGACATATTCGTGAGTGGTCGAGACGTTGGCCCACTTAGGCGATCTGTAGGGAGACTTGTCGTGGTATCTGGGAGTCGAGGAGGTGACTATGCTCTTTTTGTTCGAAACACCAACTTTGTGGTCGTGTGTGGAGCAACACGGTTTGTCGTGCCTTTCATCCTGTCCGTTATGGCGAGCGTGTGGTTTTGCTCCCAATTGATCGGTTTCCTGTGCTTTGTAGGTAACCATGGCGGACGAACCGTGTTCTTCAGGGCGCACCGAGGTGGAAGACCAAAGTGCTGATGAAAATGTGAATTTGGTTGATACCATAGAGGATCCTCTGCTGGAATGGGTGGGCATCGAGCCCAGAGGGATAGCTTCGGCCTACAGTCGACGTAGTCGACGTGCATACACCATCCTCGAGGAGGGCAGTGGCCAGCCCAGTTTCCAGAAGAACTTCGTCGTCTCGCGACCAACTTTCACCGCACGGATATGCTCGGAGTTCCCCGAGTATGGATTCCCCATGTATGAAATTGCCTTCAAGGACCTTGGATTACAGCTTCCCTTCAGCGATTTTCAGGTCGGGGTCTTCAGCCATCTGGGGTTGGCCCCGTCGCAGCTTCACCCGAATTCGCTCGCTTTCATCCGGGCGTTCGAGCTAACTTGTCGGTTTCTAAGGATTGGGGCGACCATACCCCTTTTCTTCAGAGTCTTCCACCTACAACGCCAGTCCCGGGGAGGTAGGCATAGCTGGGTTTCCTTGAAGCAGTCGAAGAGACTGTTCAGAATGTACATGGATTCCGTGCGGGGCTTTAAGGACAAGTGGTATATTGTGAGGCCGGTTACCACAACAGGTTTAGAGTCTGTATATGAGGAGGAGACCGTCGTGACCGACGATCACGGGGAAGCCCTTCTGGACGACGAGGGGCATCCGGTGTTAGGGCGCGTGGCCAAATTTCCCTTGCATTGGACCTCGAGGCACTATGAGCATGGCACCGGTTACTATCACACGTCCGCGGGCAAGATGAGCCCCGAAGACGAGAAGGCTTATGGTACTCTCTGTCGGTATGTCGACAGTTTCTTCCCCGCCAGATGGGCCACGAGGGAGGGGAAGGATATTCTTGAGGAAGAAGGTTATCCGACCTTCGAGGCCCGACCGATTGACACGAAGGCACTTGTGGAGTGCCAGTCCTTCGGGCAGGCCGCGAATCTGCTAGGTCTTTATTGTTTTGTCTTGTTTGAATTTCTTTACTTGTTACTTGTTCGCTTATTTGCTCGTCACTAACCCGGGGTTCTTTCATGCAGGTCTGATGGTCGGACGAAGGGAGAGGCTCTTGAAGTTGTCCTGCAACAAGAAGGTCAATAAGAGGGTGGTGAGAGCTCCTTAGGCGACGAGGATGGGTCCGCCATCTAGCCCGGGCACTTCTCAGGCGACGAGGGTGGACTCGCCACCTAGCTCGGGAGCTGCTTCGGGAGGGACCCCGGACGTCCAAGAGGTCGAGCCACACACCGACCTGATACAAAGGAAGAGGAATCGGGTGGAGAACCAACCGGACATTGGCGAGGACTCTAGTGCGGTGAGGTCCTTCGGGTTGCCCCTTGTTTCAAAGAGGAGGGTTTCTTCGAGGGATTTCCCTTGTCCGTGAGTGCCGATGAAGCTGAGGTTATCCGGCGGATGAGCAAGGAGAGTCGGAGAAAGCACCTGGCCACCAATATGGCTGGATTGGTCAAGATGGCCGAGATGGCCGTTGTGCTGGCCGAGGAGGGGGAAGAATCTGACCGTATCAAAGAGCTGGAACAGGAGAAAGCTGCCCTCACCTCGAGTTCGCGAAAGTTGAAGGCAGCTATGGAGCGCTCCAAGGAGATGTTCCGCGAGCAAGCCGAGCTGCTGGCGGCGGAGACAGAGTTGCTGTCTCTGGAGAAAGAGAACTCGGGGAAGCTTGCCGAGGAGAGGGACCATTTCCGTGAGGACCGGGAATGTTTGGAAATTGACAACGGGCGCCTCGCCAGAGAGGTTAAGGAATTGAAGGCCTCCATGCTCCCTGTCGAGGATGAGTCGGAGGAGACGGCTCCTTTGCGGACTCGGTCGGAGTTGGTCGCTCGCATTCAACTCCTCGAGGTGGACTGCGTTGGTGCCATGGCGGATGGCTTTGAAGTCGCGGTCAGCCAGCTTTCCCTGTTGAATCCCGGCCTGAACACTGAAGGGGCGGGCTATATGTCTCAGATCATTGATGGTCAGGTCGTGTCTCCGCCCGAGTCTCCTGTTGTTGGTGGTGATAGCTCCGGGGAGGCTGAGTTGTGAGATTCTGACAGGGCCTGTGCGCCTTTGTTGATGTTTGTTTTGGGCCTGCGTGCCCGTTCATATTTTTTGGGCCTGCGTGCCCGCTCTTTGTATTTCCTGAACATTGCCGACCTTCTTGGTCGGTTTATATCTATATTTGCTTTGTTGCCTACGGGCATTTTGAATGAATGTTCGTTTCAATTTTTTGATTGTTTGCCTGTGCTTGTGTTTAATATTTTTATGCTGAAATTGGCCTAAGTTATTGGCACTGGTCGTGCCCGTACAGGGTTGTGACTTTGTTGGCAAATTTGCCTAAGTCTTTTGTTCGTGTATGTGCTCGGCCTCTTCTTGGTGGCCGGATTCGCCTAAGTGGTGACCTCGAGGGGAGAGACTTCTTTTTGACCCTTTTAGATGGCCTGACGTTCTTCGAGATTCGTCGGGCGTGCGGAGCGAAGCCGCTTGGTCGGGTATATGACCTGGATCGGGGTTATTCACCCGCGGCGTGAACTGCCCATCGCGAGCTGGGTGTTCTGCCCTACAGGTACTTCGACGGTGGAGCTCGATAGAGGTGTCCACGTCGGGCGCTATCGTTTGTTCTTGTCTGTTGAACGATGTTATGCGGTTTGGACGTAGGTCGGGCTTGTACCTCGGCCTCTCTACGGGGTCAGACGTTTCTCCTCGTTGACTGGGCGCGGGAGTCGACAGTCGAGGGTCATTGGTGTTGGTGGTTTTTAACTATAGTACTGCTTTAGTTTAGCAGCGTTCCAGGGTCGTGGTAGTGGCTCTCCGTCTAGTTGCTCGAGGTAGTACGCCCCGGTACCAGTGGTGCCGTGGACGCGATAAGGCCCTTCCCAGTTCATGGCGAGTTTCCCTTCGCGGGAGTCTTTCTGGTTCCTTCGTAATACCAGGCTGCCGATTTAAAACTCGCGCTTAATGACCTTGTCGTTGTGGCGCAGAGCCACTCGTTATTTTAGGGTGGCTTCGCGGAGGGCCGCCCCAGATCGGATTTCCTCGACTAGGTCGAGCTCGTCCCTGAGTGCCTCGTCGTTCATTTCTTTGTCGAGGGGGTTCTCTGTCCGTCTGGAAGGTTCCATGATTTCTACCGGGATAGCGGCCTCGGTGTCGTATGTTAGTCGGAATGGGGTCTCGCGGTTGTTGAGTAGGGCGTGGTGCGGTAGGCCCACAAGACGTTGTGCAGCTCCTCGACACATCCCCTCTTTGCTTCGCCGAGTCGGCGTTTGAGTCCCCGGAGGATGACTTTGTTCGCAGCTTCAGCTTTCCTGTTGGTTTGAGGGTGCTCGACCGAAGTGAAGTGTTGTTTCGTCCCTAGTCTGGTGACGAAGTCTTGGAACCCGTGGTCAGTGAATTGGGTGCCGTTGTCGGTGACCAGTGCCCTTGGGATTCCGAACCTGGCGAGGATGTTTCTCTTGTAGAAACGGAGGATGTTGTGCGAGGTGATCTTCGCGAGGGCCTTGGCTTCTATCCATTTCGTGAAGTAATCCACGGCCACGATGAGGAATTTATTTTGGTAAGTCCCCTGTACGAAGGGTCTGAGGATGTCCATATCCCACCATGCGAACGGCCATGGGGACGACAGTATGCTCAGTTCGTGAGGGGGGGCGAGGTGCATGTCACCGTGCTTCTGGCACTTGTCACACTTCTTAACGTGTTCCTTGGCGTCCTGCTGCATCGTCGGCCAGTAATATCCTGCTCAAAGAGCTTTCCTCGCCAAGGACTTACCGCCCATGTGCTGGGCGTTAATCCCTTCGTGTATCTCCCGCAGTACCTCGGGGATCGTGGATTCGTCGATGCATTTTAGGAGGGGGGTGGAGAATCCCCTGCGATACAGTTTGTGCTCGAGCACCACGTAGGAGCATGCTCGCTGCTTGGTGACGGTCGCATCGGTCTGGTTCGATGGGAGTTCGCCCTTCGTCAAGAAATTGTAAATCGGGGTCATCCAGGACGAGGCATCCCCTATGGCGTGGACCTCGACTGGCGTCGAGGATCTTTCGATACTCGGGTGTGCTAGGGATTCTTGGATGACGGATTTGTTCCCGCCCTTCTTTCTCGTGCTCGCGAGTTTGGACAATATGTCTGCCCTTGTGTTTTGCTCGCGGGGAACATGTGAAATTTCCGCCCGTACAAACTTTGTCATGTATTTTTTGACTAAGTTTAAGTATTCGACGAGGTTGTCGTTCTTGGCTTGGTAGCTCCCCTGGACTTGGGAGGCGACGAGTTGGGAGTCGGTGTAGATCTGTACCTCGCGGGCTCCCAGGTCCTCGGCTAGTCTCAGTCCTGCGAGCAGGGCTTCGTACTCTGCTTGGTTGTTCGACGTCGGGAAGGAAAGAGTTAAGGAGTGTTCGATCACTACGCCTTCCTCGTTCTCCAAAAGGATTCCTGCTCCACTTCTTTTTAGTGACTTCTAGATCCTAAAAGAATTCCACATTGTGACTATTATTACTATCTAAATTTTGAAAGTATTGATTAAAATTTTATTTTTATTTTCTTAAAATGATATATTAATATACATTTATAAAAATTATGTTTCACCATGTAGCTACAATAATCAAGTCAAATAATTACATGCTTAAATAAATACAATAAGCACATAACATAAGAAACCTAAAACTAATATATAGATAGTGATAACAAATATGGATCATATGAATGAAAATATGTTTGGCCGAGTTACACTTTTCCAAGTTTATGTTTGGTCAGTCAAAAAAATCAAAGTTTAAGTTTGACCTGAAACTATCATAGGTTTATTTTTGGGTTTGAATCTGACATTTTCAAAAGTCTTTGTAACTTGTTAGCCTATATAAAAGTCTACTTATTTTAGACATATGTATATAAGCAATTCAAATAATATTTAAATAGACTAACAAACTAATAGACCAATGAGAATAACAATTTGTTTGAATCCACATATTTTAACTTACCTATTAGCATAAGTTTTGTGTAGGTTAGGTCATTGGCTCGTATCACCTATAGTGGACCATGACATCTTTTGACGTCTGCGATAGTGAACGATAACAAAATTCAAGCACATCTAAGTTTAACTATCTCCAAAATATCGTGTTCAAGTCAAATTCAACAATGAAGCAAACTTATTTTTTAACTTCCACAATGTTGTCATATGCAAACTTAATTCAAACATCATATATATTATTCATTGTTTCATCTCTTTGAAGTCAAACATGCAAACTTCAAATGCATTACAATATCACAAGACAACAATACTTTGAATAAACAAAGTCAACACAACACTAGAACCCCATAACTCTCATATGAAGCTTTTCACACTATTACCAATAAGGTAATGACTAGTGAATAAAACTCATAAAAAAATGATAAAATAGTTTATAATTTAGAAAATTTGTGTGTTGAGAAGTGAAAAAAGTCCTCTTTAATATAGAAATTTTAGTTTTACTTTTCTAATTGAATATAAAGCTTATTAATTGATTAATTACTTTACTAGATTAGTTTTAAGAAATATTAATAATAATATGAGAATTTTTAAATTCTTGCGCGTATGCGTGCGCACGCACATCGCTTTAGTACTACAAGTCTTAATGGATAAATTTTTTCTCACATAAAGTATTTTATTTTAATATTAGGTTTGTATCAAACAACATATGAATTGGTTTGAAAAACATTTTTAAATTTTATCAAAATTGCGCCTAATTAAATGTTGTGAGACAAAAGTCATCCAATACTATGATTTCATAACATGAACCTAAAATTTAAGATGTAATTCAATTTTAAAATATTGACAGAACTAAGCTGTCCATTTTATATATTTAGAAATTCTTTATTTTATAGAAATTAGCGGACTCCAAAATATATTCCATATACCGAAATCATTTTCACTCCAACATAAAAAATATAACTATTTTTGTAAATTAATTTACTACTAAAAATGCAACATGATCAATGATTTTCATAATTAATAAAGATAGTTAAGTTAAATGTTTTTTTATTTGTGTAGGATAATCTTTTTCAAATTCACTATCACAAATAACTTAATGAATGTAACTAAGAATTATTAACTTCTAGATCCTAAAAGAATTCCACACTTAGACTATTATTACTACCTTAATAATAGTTACACAATTTTCAAACACTCCATGTCTTAAACAACTCTTCTCTCCTATTCGTTGGGTTCTTATGATTGTTTTAATTGGTCTTATCATGTCTAGGTAGTGACTTCTAGATCCTAAAAGAATTCCACATTGTGACTATTATTACTATCTAAATTTTGAAAGTTTTGATTAAATTTTCATTTTTATTTTCTTAAAATGATATATTAATATACATTTATAAAAATTATGTTTCACCATGTAGCTACAATAATCAAGTTAAATAATTACATGCTTAAATAATTACAATAAGCACATAACATAAGAAACCTAAAACTAATATATAGATAGTGACAAAAAATATGGATCATATGAATGAAAATATGTTTGGCCGAGTTACACTTTTCCAAGTTTATGTTTGGTCTGTCAAAAAAATCAAAGTTTAAGTTTGACCTGAAACTATCATAGGTTTATTTTTGGGTTTGTATCTGACATTTTCAAAAGTCTTTGTAACTTGTTAGCCTACATAAAAGTCTACTTATTTTAGACATATGTATATAAGCAATTCAAATAATATTTAAATAGACTAACAAACTAATAGATCAATTAGAATAAAAATTTGTTTGAATCCACATATTTTAACTTACCTATTAGCATAAGTTTTGTATAGGTTAGGTCATTGGCCCGTATCACCTATAATGGACCATGTCATCTTTTGACGTCTGCGATAGTGAACGATAACAAAATTCAAGCACATCTAAGTTTAACTATCTCCAGAATATCGTGTTCAAGTCAAATTCAACAATGAAGCAAACTTATTTTTTAACTTCAACAATGTTGTCATATGCAAACTGAATTCAAACATCATATATATTAGTCATTGTTTCATCTCTTTGAAGTCAAACATGCAAACTTCAAATGCATTACAATATCACAAGACAACAATACTTTGAATAAACAAAGTCAACACAACACTAGAACCCCATAACTCTCAGATGGAGCTTTTCACACTATTACCAATAAGGTAATGACTAGTGAATAAAATTCATAAAAAAATGATAAAATAGTTTATAATTTAGAAAATTTGTGTGTTGAGAAGTGAAAAAAGTCCTCCTTTATATAGAAATTTTAGTTTTACTTTTCTAATTGAATATAAAGCTTATTAATTGATTAATTACTTTACTAGATTCGTTTTAAGAAGTATTAATAAAAATATGAGATTTTTTAAATTCTTGCGCATATGTGTGCGCACGCACATCGCTTTAGTACTACAAGTCTTAATGGATAAGGTTTTTCTCACATAAAGTATTTTATTTTAATATTAGGTTTGGATCACAAAACATATTAATTGGTTTAAAATACATTTTTAAAATTTATCAAAATTGCGCCTAAATAAATGTTGTGAGACAAAAGTCATCCAATACTATGATTTCATAACATGCACCTCAAATTTAAGATGTAATTCAATTTTAAAATATTGACAGAACTAAGCTGTCCATTTTATATATATACAAATTCTTTTTTTTTATAGAAATTAGCGGACTCCAAAATATATTCCATATACCGGAATCATTTTCACTCCAACATAAAAAATAAAAAATAAAACTATCTTTGTAAATCAATTTACTACTAAAAATGCAACATGATCAATGATTTTGTTGATTAATAAAGATAGTTAAGTTAAATGTTTTTTTATTTGTGTATGATAAACTTTTTCAAATTCAATATCACAAATAACT
Organism: Vicia faba; assembly: GCA_948472305.1. NCBI lineage: Eukaryota > Viridiplantae > Streptophyta > Magnoliopsida > Fabales > Fabaceae > Vicia > Vicia faba. The sequence goes on from CATIWC010001685.1 coordinate 28,431, forward strand.
TGAATGAATGTAACTAAGGTTTATTAACTTCTAGATCCTAAAAGAATTCCACACTTAGACTATTATTACTACCTTAATAATAGTTACACAATTTTCAAACACTCCATGTCTTAAACAACTCTTCTCTCCCATTCATTGGGTTCTTATGATTCTTTTAATTGGTCTTATCATGTCTAGGTAGTGACTTCTAGATCCTAAAAGAATTCCACATTGTGACTATTATTACTATCTAAAATTTGAAAGTATTGATTAAATTTTCATTTTTATTTTCTTAAAATGATATATTAATATACATTTATAAAAATTATGTTTCACCATGTAGCTACAGTAATCAAGTCAAATAATTACATGCTTAAATAATTACAATAAGCACATAACAGAAGAAACCTAAAACTAATATATAGATAGTGACAAAAAATATGGATCATATGAATGAAAATATGTTTTGTCGAGTTACACTTTTCCAAGTTTATGTTTGGTCTGTCAAAAAAATCGAAGTTTAAGTTTGACCTGAAACTATCATAGGTTTATTTTTGGGTTTGAATCTGACATTTTCAAAAGTCTTTGTAACTTGTTAGCCTACATAAAAGTCTACTTATTTTAGACATATGTATATAAGCAATTCAAATAATATTTAAATAGACTAACAAACTAATAGACCAATGAGAATAAAAATTTGTTTGAATCCACATATTTTAACTTACCTATTAGCATAAGTTTTGTGTAGGTTAGGTCATTGGCCCGTATCACCTATAATGGACCATGTCATCTTTTGACGTATGCGATAGTGAACGATAACAAAATTCAAGCACATCTAAGTTTAACTATCTCCAAAATATCGTGTTCAACTCAAATTCAACAATGAAGCAAACTTATTTTTTAACTTCCACAATGTTGTCATATGCAAACTGAATTCAAACATCATATATATTAGTCATTGTTTCATCTCTTTGAAGTCAAACATGCAAACTTCAAATGCATTACAATATCACAAGACAACAATACTTTGAATAAACAAAGTCAACACAACACTAGAACTCCATAACTCTCAGATGAAGCTTTTCACACTATTACCAATAAGGCAATGACTAGTGAATAAAACTCATAAAAAATGATAAAATAGTTTATAATTTAGAAAATTTGTGTGTTGAGAAGTGAAAAAAGTCCTCCTTAATATAGAAATTTTAGTTTTACTTTTCTAATTGAATATAAAGCTTATTAATTGATTAATTACTTTACTAGATTAGTTTTAAAAAATATTAATAATAATATGAGAATTTTGAAATTCTTGCGCGTATACGTGCGCACGCACATCGCTTTAGTACTACAAGTCTTAATGGATAAATTTTTTCTCACATAAAGTATTTTATTTTAATATTAGGTTTGGATCAAACAACATATGAATTGGTTTGAAAAACATTTTTAAATTTTATCAAAATTGCGCCTAAATAAATGTTGTGAGACAAAAGTCATCCAATACTATGATTTCATAACATGCACCTTAAATTTAAGATGTAATTAAATTTTAAAATATTGACAGAATTAAGCTGTCCATTTTATATATATATAGAAATTCTTTTTTTTTTATAGAAATTAGCGGACTCCAAAATATATTCCATATACCGAAATCATTTTCACTCCAACATAAAAAATAAAAAATAAAACTATTTTTGTAAATCAATTTACTACTAAAAATGCAACATGATCAATGATTTTCATAATTAATAAAGATAGTTAAGTTAAATGTTTTTTTATTTGTGTATGATAATCTTTTTCAAATTCACTATCACAAATAACTTGAATGAATGTAACTAAGGTTTTTTAACTTCTAGATCCTAAAAGAATTCCACACTTAGACTATTATTACTACCTTAATAATAGTTACACAATTTTCAAACACTCCATGTCTTAAACAACTCTTCTCTCCTATTCATTGGGTTCTTATGACTGTTTTAATTGGTCTTATCATGTCTAGGTAGTGACTTCTAGATCCTAAAAGAATTCCACATTGTGACTATTATTACTATCTAAATTTTGAAAGTATTGATTAAATTTTTTTTTTAAATGATATATTAATATACATTTATAAAAATTATGTTTCACCATGTAGCTACAATAATCAAGTCAAATAATTACATGCTTAAATAAATAAAATAAGCACACAACATAAGAAACCTAAAACTAATATTTAGATAGTGACAAAAATATGGATCATATGAATGAAAATATGTTTGGCCGAGTTACACTTTTCCAAGTTTATGTTTGGTCTGTCAAAAAAATCGAAGTTTAAGTTTGACCTGAAACTATCATAGGTTTATTTTTGGGTTTGAATTTGACATTTTCAAAAGTCTTTGTAACTTGTTAGCCTACATAAAAGTCTACTTATTTTAGACGTAGGAATATAAGCAATTCAAATAATATTTAAATAGACTAACAAACTAATAGACCAATGAGAATAAAAATTTGTTTGAATCCACATATTTTAACTTACCTATTAGCATAAGTTTTGTGTAGGTTAGGTCATTAGCCCCTATCACCTATAATGGACCATGACATCTTTTGACGTCTGCGATAGTGAACGGTAACAAAATTCAAGCACATCATATCCAGAATATCGTGTTCAAGTCAAATTCAACAATGAAGCAAACTTATTTTATAACTTCCACAATGTTGTCATATGCAAACTAAATTCAAACATCATATATATTAGTCATTGTTTCATCTCTTTGAAGTCAAACATGCAAACTTCAAATGCATTACAATATCACAAGACAACAATACTTTGAATAAACAAAGTCAACACAACACTAGAACCCCATAACTCTCAGATGGAGCTTTTCACACTATTACCAATAAGGTAATGACTAGTGAATAAAACTCACAAAAAAATGATAAAATAGTTTATAATTTAGAATATTTGTGTGTTGAGAAGTGAAAAAAGTCCTCCTTAATATAGAAATTTTAGTTTTACTTTTCAAATTGAATATAAAGCTTATTAATTGATTAATTACTTTACTAGATTAGTTTTAAGAAATATTAAAAAAAGTATGAGAATTTTGAAATTCTTGCGCGTATGCGTGCGCACGCACATCGCTTTAATGGATAAATTTTTTCTCACATAAAGTATTTTATTTTAATATTAGGTTTGGATCAAACAACATATGAATTGGTTTGAAAAACATTTTTAAATTTTATCAAAATTGCGCATAAATAAATATTGTGAGACAAAAGTCATCCAATACTATGATTTCATAACATGCACCTCAAATTTAAGATGTAATTCAATTTTAAAATATTGACAGAACTAAGCTGTCCATTTTATATATATACAAATTCTTTTTTTTTATATAAATTAGCGGACTCCAAAATTTATTCCATATACCGAAATCATTTTCACTCCAACATAAAAAATAAAAAATAAAACTATTTTTGTAAATCAATTTACTACTAAAAATGCAACATGATCAATGATTTTCATGATTAATAAAGATAGTTAAGTTAAATGTTTTTTTATTTGTGTATGATAATCTTTTTCAAATTCACTATCACAAATAACTTGAATGAATGTAACTAAGGTTTATTAACTTCTAGATCCTAAAAGAATTCCACACTTAGACTATTATTACTACCTTAATAATAGTTACACAATTTTCAAACACTCCATGTCTTAAACAACTCTTCTCTCCTATTCATTGGGTTCTTATGACTGTTTTAATTGGTCTTATCATGTCTAGGTAGTGACTTCTAGATCCTAAAAGAATTCCACATTGTGACTATTATTACTATCTAAATTTTGAAAGTATTGATTAAATTTTTTTTTTAAATGATATATTAATATACATTTATAAAAATTATGTTTCACCATGTAGCTACAATAATCAAGTCAAATAATTACATGCTTAAATAAATAAAATAAGCACACAACATAAGAAACCTAAAACTAATATTTAGATAGTGACAAAAATATGGATCATATGAATGAAAATATGTTTGGCCGAGTTACACTTTTCCAAGTTTATGTTTGGTCTGTCAAAAAAATCGAAGTTTAAGTTTGACCTGAAACTATCATAGGTTTATTTTTGGGTTTGAATTTGACATTTTCAAAAGTCTTTGTAACTTGTTAGCCTACATAAAAGTCTACTTATTTTATACGTAGGAATATAAGCAATTCAAATAATATTTAAATAGACTAACAAACTAATAGACCAATGAGAATAAAAATTTGTTTGAATCCACATATTTTAACTTACCTATTAGCATAAGTTTTGTGTAGGTTAGGTCATTAGCCCCTATCACCTATAATGGACCATGACATCTTTTGACGTCTGCGATAGTGAACGGTAACAAAATTCAAGCACATCATATCCAGAATATCGTGTTCAAGTCAAATTCAACAATGAAGCAAACTTATTTTATAACTTCCACAATGTTGTCATATGCAAACTAAATTCAAACATCATATATATTAGTCATTGTTTCATCTCTTTGAAGTCAAACATGCAAACTTCAAATGCATTACAATATCACAAGACAACAATACTTTGAATAAACAAAGTCAACACAACACTAGAACCCCATAACTCTCAGATGGAGCTTTTCACACTATTACCAATAAGGTAATGACTAGTGAATAAAACTCACAAAAAAATGATAAAATAGTTTATAATTTAGAATATTTGTGTGTTGAGAAGTGAAAAAAGTCCTCCTTAATATAGAAATTTTAGTTTTACTTTTCAAATTGAATATAAAGCTTATTAATTGATTAATTACTTTACTAGATTAGTTTTAAGAAATATTAAAAAAAGTATGAGAATTTTGAAATTCTTGCGCGTATGCGTGCGCACGCACATCGCTTTAATGGATAAATTTTTTCTCACATAAAGTATTTTATTTTAATATTAGGTTTGGATCAAACAACATATGAATTGGTTTGAAAAACATTTTTAAATTTTATCAAAATTGCGCATAAATAAATATTGTGAGACAAAAGTTATCCAATACTATGATTTCATAACATGCACCTCAAATTTAAGATGTAATTCAATTTTAAAATATTGACAGAACTAAGCTGTCCATTTTATATATATACAAATTCTTTTTTTTTATATAAATTAGCGGACTCCAAAATTTATTCCATATACCGAAATAATTTTCACTCCAACATAAAAAATAAAAAATAAAACTATCTTTGTAAATCAATTTACTACTAAAAATGCAACATGATCAATGATTTTCATGATTAATAAAGATAGTTAAGTTAAATGTTTTTTTATTTGTGTATGATAATCTTTTTCAAATTCACTATCACAAATAACTTGAATGAATGTAACTAAGGTTTATTAACTTCTAGATCCTAAAAGAATTCCACACTTAGACTATTATTACTACCTTAATAATAGTTACACAATTTTCAAACACTCCATGTCTTAAACAACTCTTCTCTCCTATTCATTGGGTTCTTATGACTGTTTTAATTGGTCTTATCATGTCTAGGTAGTGACTTCTAGATCCTAAAAGAATTCCACATTGTGACTATTATTACTATCTAAATTTTGAAAGTATTGATTAAATTTTTTTTTTAAATGATATATTAATATACATTTATAAAAATTATGTTTCACCATGTAGCTACAATAATCAAGTCAAATAATTACATGCTTAAATAAATAAAATAAGCACACAACATAAGAAACCTAAAACTAATATTTAGATAGTGACAAAAATATGGATCATATGAATGAAAATATGTTTGGCCGAGTTACACTTTTCCAAGTTTATGTTTGGTCTGTCAAAAAAATCGAAGTTTAAGTTTGACCTGAAACTATCATAGGTTTATTTTTGGGTTTGAATTTGACATTTTCAAAAGTCTTTGTAACTTGTTAGCCTACATAAAAGTCTACTTATTTTAGACGTAGGAATATAAGCAATTCAAATAATATTTAAATAGACTAACAAACTAATAGACCAATGAGAATAAAAATTTGTTTGAATCCACATATTTTAACTTACCTATTAGCATAAGTTTTGTGTAGGTTAGGTCATTAGCCCCTATCACCTATAATGGACCATGACATCTTTTGACGTCTGCGATAGTGAACGGTAACAAAATTCAAGCACATCATATCCAGAATATCGTGTTCAAGTCAAATTCAACAATGAAGCAAACTTATTTTATAACTTCCACAATGTTGTCATATGCAAACTAAATTCAAACATCATATATATTAGTCATTGTTTCATCTCTTTGAAGTCAAACATGCAAACTTCAAATGCATTACAATATCACAAGACAACAATACTTTGAATAAACAAAGTCAACACAACACTAGAACCCCATAACTCTCAGATGGAGCTTTTCACACTATTACCAATAAGGTAATGACTAGTGAATAAAACTCACAAAAAAATGATAAAATAGTTTATAATTTAGAATATTTGTGTGTTGAGAAGTGAAAAAAGTCCTCCTTAATATAGAAATTTTAGTTTTACTTTTCAAATTGAATATAAAGCTTATTAATTGATTAATTACTTTACTAGATTAGTTTTAAGAAATATTAAAAAAAGTATGAGAATTTTGAAATTCTTGCGCGTATGCGTGCGCACGCACATCGCTTTAATGGATAAATTTTTTCTCACATAAAGTATTTTATTTTAATATTAGGTTTGGATCAAACAACATATGAATTGGTTTGAAAAACATTTTTAAATTTTATCAAAATTGCGCATAAATAAATATTGTGAGACAAAAGTCATCCAATACTATGATTTCATAACATGCACCTCAAATTTAAGATGTAATTCAATTTTAAAATATTGACAGAACTAAGCTGTCCATTTTATATATATACAAATTCTTTTTTTTTATATAAATTAGCGGACTCCAAAATTTATTCCATATACCGAAATCATTTTCACTCCAACATAAAAAATAAAAAATAAAACTATTTTTGTAAATCAATTTACTACTAAAAATGCAACATGATCAATGATTTTCATGATTAATAAAGATAGTTAAGTTAAATGTTTTTTTATTTGTGTATGATAATCTTTTTCAAATTCACTATCACAAATAACTTGAATGAATGTAACTAAGGTTTATTAACTTCTAGATCCTAAAAGAATTCCACACTTAGACTATTATTACTACCTTAATAATAGTTACACAATTTTCAAACACTCCATGTCTTAAACAACTCTTCTCTCCTATTCATTGGGTTCTTATGACTGTTTTAATTGGTCTTATCATGTCTAGGTAGTGACTTCTAGATCCTAAAAGAATTCCACATTGTGACTATTATTACTATCTAAATTTTGAAAGTATTGATTAAATTTTTTTTTTAAATGATATATTAATATACATTTATAAAAATTATGTTTCACCATGTAGCTACAATAATCAAGTCAAATAATTACATGCTTAAATAAATAAAATAAGCACACAACATAAGAAACCTAAAACTAATATTTAGATAGTGACAAAAATATGGATCATATGAATGAAAATATGTTTGGCCGAGTTACACTTTTCCAAGTTTATGTTTGGTCTGTCAAAAAAATCGAAGTTTAAGTTTGACCTGAAACTATCATAGGTTTATTTTTGGGTTTGAATTTGACATTTTCAAAAGTCTTTGTAACTTGTTAGCCTACATAAAAGTCTACTTATTTTATACGTAGGAATATAAGCAATTCAAATAATATTTAAATAGACTAACAAACTAATAGACCAATGAGAATAAAAATTTGTTTGAATCCACATATTTTAACTTACCTATTAGCATAAGTTTTGTGTAGGTTAGGTCATTAGCCCCTATCACCTATAATGGACCATGACATCTTTTGACGTCTGCGATAGTGAACGGTAACAAAATTCAAGCACATCATATCCAGAATATCGTGTTCAAGTCAAATTCAACAATGAAGCAAACTTATTTTATAACTTCCACAATGTTGTCATATGCAAACTAAATTCAAACATCATATATATTAGTCATTGTTTCATCTCTTTGAAGTCAAACATGCAAACTTCAAATGCATTACAATATCACAAGACAACAATACTTTGAATAAACAAAGTCAACACAACACTAGAACCCCATAACTCTCAGATGGAGCTTTTCACACTATTACCAATAAGGTAATGACTAGTGAATAAAACTCACAAAAAAATGATAAAATAGTTTATAATTTAGAATATTTGTGTGTTGAGAAGTGAAAAAAGTCCTCCTTAATATAGAAATTTTAGTTTTACTTTTCAAATTGAATATAAAGCTTATTAATTGATTAATTACTTTACTAGATTAGTTTTAAGAAATATTAAAAAAAGTATGAGAATTTTGAAATTCTTGCGCGTATGCGTGCGCACGCACATCGCTTTAATGGATAAATTTTTTCTCACATAAAGTATTTTATTTTAATATTAGGTTTGGATCAAACAACATATGAATTGGTTTGAAAAACATTTTTAAATTTTATCAAAATTGCGCATAAATAAATATTGTGAGACAAAAGTTATCCAATACTATGATTTCATAACATGCACCTCAAATTTAAGATGTAATTCAATTTTAAAATATTGACAGAACTAAGCTGTCCATTTTATATATATACAAATTCTTTTTTTTTATATAAATTAGCGGACTCCAAAATTTATTCCATATACCGAAATAATTTTCACTCCAACATAAAAAATAAAAAATAAAACTATCTTTGTAAATCAATTTACTACTAAAAATGCAACATGATCAATGATTTTCATGATTAATAAAGATAGTTAAGTTAAATGTTTTTTTATTTGTGTATGATAATCTTTTTCAAATTCACTATCACAAATAACTTGAATGAATGTAACTAAGGTTTATTAACTTCTAGATCCTAAAAGAATTCCACACTTAGACTATTATTACTACCTTAATAATAGTTACACAATTTTCAAACACTCCATGTCTTAAACAACTCTTCTCTCCCATTCATTGGGTTCTTATGACTGTTTTAATTGGTCTTATCATGTCTAGGTAGTGACTTCTAGATCCTAAAAGAATTCCACATTGTGACTATTATTACTATCTAAATTTTGAAAGTATTGATTAAATTTTTTTTTTAAATGATATATTAATATACATTTATAAAAATTATGTTTCACCATGTAGCTACAATAATCAAGTCAAATAATTACATGCTTAAATAAATAAAATAAGCACACAACATAAGAAACCTAAAACTAATATTTAGATAGTGACAAAAATATGGATCATATGAATGAAAATATGTTTGGCCGAGTTACACTTTTCCAAGTTTATGTTTGGTCTGTCAAAAAAATCGAAGTTTAAGTTTGACCTGAAACTATCATAGGTTTATTTTTGGGTTTGAATTTGACATTTTCAAAAGTCTTTGTAACTTGTTAGCCTACATAAAAGTCTACTTATTTTATACGTAGGAATATAAGCAATTCAAATAATATTTAAATAGACTAACAAACTAATAGACCAATGAGAATAAAAATTTGTTTGAATCCACATATTTTAACTTACCTATTAGCATAAGTTTTGTGTAGGTTAGGTCATTAGCCCCTATCACCTATAATGGACCATGACATCTTTTGACGTCTGCGATAGTGAACGGTAACAAAATTCAAGCACATCATATCCAGAATATCGTGTTCAAGTCAAATTCAACAATGAAGCAAACTTATTTTATAACTTCCACAATGTTGTCATATGCAAACTAAATTCAAACATCATATATATTAGTCATTGTTTCATCTCTTTGAAGTCAAACATGCAAACTTCAAATGCATTACAATATCACAAGACAACAATACTTTGAATAAACAAAGTCAACACAACACTAGAACCCCATAACTCTCAGATGGAGCTTTTCACACTATTACCAATAAGGTAATGACTAGTGAATAAAACTCACAAAAAAATGATAAAATAGTTTATAATTTAGAATATTTGTGTGTTGAGAAGTGAAAAAAGTCCTCCTTAATATAGAAATTTTAGTTTTACTTTTCAAATTGAATATAAAGCTTATTAATTGATTAATTACTTTACTAGATTAGTTTTAAGAAATATTAAAAAAAGTATGAGAATTTTGAAATTCTTGCGCGTATGCGTGCGCACGCACATCGCTTTAATGGATAAATTTTTTCTCACATAAAGTATTTTATTTTAATATTAGGTTTGGATCAAACAACATATGAATTGGTTTGAAAAACATTTTTAAATTTTATCAAAATTGCCCATAAATAAATATTGTGAGACAAAAGTTATCCAATACTATGATTTCATAACATGCACCTCAAATTTAAGATGTAATTCAATTTTAAAATATTGACAGAACTAAGCTGTCCATTTTATATATATACAAATTCTTTTTTTTTATATAAATTAGCGGACTCCAAAATTTATTCCATATACCGAAATCATTTTCACTCCAACATAAAAAATAAAAAATAAAACTATCTTTGTAAATCAATTTACTACTAAAAATGCAACATGATCAATGATTTTCATGATTAATAAAGATAGTTAAGTTAAATGTTTTTTTATTTGTGTATGATAATCTTTTTCAAATTCACTATCACAAATAACTTGAATGAATGTAACTAAGGTTTATTAACTTCTAGATCCTAAAAGAATTCCACACTTAGACTATTATTACTACCTTAATAATAGTTACACAATTTTCAAACACTCCATGTCTTAAACAACTCTTCTCTCCCATTCATTGGGTTCTTATAACTGTTTTAATTGGTCTTATCATGTCTAGGTAGTGACTTCTAGATCCTAAAAGAATTCCACATTGTGACTATTATTACTATCTAAATTTTGAAAGTATTGATTAAATTTTTTTTTTAAATGATATATTAATATACATTTATAAAAATTATGTTTCACCATGTAGCTACAATAATCAAGTCAAATAATTACATGCTTAAATAAATAAAATAAGCACACAACATAAGAAACCTAAAACTAATATTTAGATAGTGACAAAAATATGGATCATATGAATGAAAATATGTTTGGCCGAGTTACACTTTTCCAAGTTTATGTTTGGTCTGTCAAAAAAATCGAAGTTTAAGTTTGACCTGAAACTATCATAGGTTTATTTTTGGGTTTGAATTTGACATTTTCAAAAGTCTTTGTAACTTGTTAGCCTACATAAAAGTCTACTTATTTTAGACGTAGGAATATAAGCAATTCAAATAATATTTAAATAGACTAACAAACTAATAGACCAATGAGAATAAAAATTTGTTTGAATCCACATATTTTAACTTACCTATTAGCATAAGTTTTGTGTAGGTTAGGTCATTAGCCCCTATCACCTATAATGGACCATGACATCTTTTGACGTCTGCGATAGTGAACGGTAACAAAATTCAAGCACATCATATCCAGAATATCGTGTTCAAGTCAAATTCAACAATGAAGCAAACTTATTTTATAACTTCCACAATGTTGTCATATGCAAACTAAATTCAAACATCATATATATTAGTCATTGTTTCATCTCTTTGAAGTCAAACATGCAAACTTCAAATGCATTACAATATCACAAGACAACAATACTTTGAATAAACAAAGTCAACACAACACTAGAACCCCATAACTCTCAGATGGAGCTTTTCACACTATTACCAATAAGGTAATGACTAGTGAATAAAACTCACAAAAAAATGATAAAATAGTTTATAATTTAGAATATTTGTGTGTTGAGAAGTGAAAAAAGTCCTCCTTAATATAGAAATTTTAGTTTTACTTTTCAAATTGAATATAAAGCTTATTAATTGATTAATTACTTTACTAGATTAGTTTTAAGAAATATTAAAAAAAGTATGAGAATTTTGAAATTCTTGCGCGTATGCGTGCGCACGCACATCGCTTTAATGGATAAATTTTTTCTCACATAAAGTATTTTATTTTAATATTAGGTTTGGATCAAACAACATATGAATTGGTTTGAAAAACATTTTTAAATTTTATCAAAATTGCGCATAAATAAATATTGTGAGACAAAAGTTATCCAATACTATGATTTCATAACATGCACCTCAAATTTAAGATGTAATTCAATTTTAAAATATTGACAGAACTAAGCTGTCCATTTTATATATATACAAATTCTTTTTTTTTATATAAATTAGCGGACTCCAAAATTTATTCCATATACCGAAATCATTTTCACTCCAACATAAAAAATAAAAAATAAAACTATCTTTGTAAATCAATTTACTACTAAAAATGCAACATGATCAATGATTTTCATGATTAATAAAGATAGTTAAGTTAAATGTTTTTTTATTTGTGTATGATAATCTTTTTCAAATTCACTATCACAAATAACTTGAATGAATGTAACTAAGGTTTATTAACTTCTAGATCCTAAAAGAATTCCACACTTAGACTATTATTACTACCTTAATAATAGTTACACAATTTTCAAACACTCCATGTCTTAAACAACTCTTCTCTCCCATTCATTGGGTTCTTATGACTGTTTTAATTGGTCTTATCATGTCTAGGTAGTGACTTCTAGATCCTAAAAGAATTCCACATTGTGACTATTATTACTATCTAAATTTTGAAAGTATTGATTAAATTTTTTTTTTAAATGATATATTAATATACATTTATAAAAATTATGTTTCACCATGTAGCTACAATAATCAAGTCAAATAATTACATGCTTAAATAAATAAAATAAGCACACAACATAAGAAACCTAAAACTAATATTTAGATAGTGACAAAAATATGGATCATATGAATGAAAATATGTTTGGCCGAGTTACACTTTTCCAAGTTTATGTTTGGTCTGTCAAAAAAATCGAAGTTTAAGTTTGACCTGAAACTATCATAGGTTTATTTTTGGGTTTGAATTTGACATTTTCAAAAGTCTTTGTAACTTGTTAGCCTACATAAAAGTCTACTTATTTTAGACGTAGGAATATAAGCAATTCAAATAATATTTAAATAGACTAACAAACTAATAGACCAATGAGAATAAAAATTTGTTTGAAACCACATATTTTAACTTACCTATTAGCATAAGTTTTGTGTAGGTTAGGTCATTAGCCCCTATCACCTATAATGGACCATGACATCTTTTGACGTCTGCGATAGTGAACGGTAACAAAATTCAAGCACATCATATCCAGAATATCGTGTTCAAGTCAAATTCAACAATGAAGCAAACTTATTTTATAACTTCCACAATGTTGTCATATGCAAACTAAATTCAAACATCATATATATTAGTCATTGTTTCATCTCTTTGAAGTCAAACATGCAAACTTCAAATGCATTACAATATCACAAGACAACAATACTTTGAATAAACAAAGTCAACACAACACTAGAACCCCATAACTCTCAGATGGAGCTTTTCACACTATTACCAATAAGGTAATGACTAGTGAATAAAACTCACAAAAAAATGATAAAATAGTTTATAATTTAGAATATTTGTGTGTTGAGAAGTGAAAAAAGTCCTCCTTAATATAGAAATTTTAGTTTTACTTTTCAAATTGAATATAAAGCTTATTAATTGATTAATTACTTTACTAGATTAGTTTTAAGAAATATTAAAAAAAGTATGAGAATTTTGAAATTCTTGCGCGTATGCGTGCGCACGCACATCGCTTTAATGGATAAATTTTTTCTCACATAAAGTATTTTATTTTAATATTAGGTTTGGATCAAACAACATATGAATTGGTTTGAAAAACATTTTTAAATTTTATCAAAATTGCGCATAAATAAATATTGTGAGACAAAAGTTATCCAATACTATGATTTCATAACATGCACCTCAAATTTAAGATGTAATTCAATTTTAAAATATTGACAGAACTAAGCTGTCCATTTTATATATATACAAATTCTTTTTTTTTATATAAATTAGCGGACTCCAAAATTTATTCCATATACCGAAATCATTTTCACTCCAACATAAAAAATAAAAAATAAAACTATCTTTGTAAATCAATTTACTACTAAAAATGCAACATGATCAATGATTTTCATGATTAATAAAGATAGTTAAGTTAAATGTTTTTTTATTTGTGTATGATAATCTTTTTCAAATTCACTATCACAAATAACTTGAATGAATGTAACTAAGGTTTATTAACTTCTAGATCCTAAAAGAATTCCACACTTAGACTATTATTACTACCTTAATAATAGTTACACAATTTTCAAACACTCCATGTCTTAAACAACTCTTCTCTCCCATTCATTGGGTTCTTATGACTGTTTTAATTGGTCTTATCATGTCTAGGTAGTGACTTCTAGATCCTAAAAGAATTCCACATTGTGACTATTATTACTATCTAAATTTTGAAAGTCTTGATTAAATTTTTATTTTTATTTTCTTAAAATGATATATTAATATACATTTATAAAAATTATGTTTCACCATGTAGCTACAATAATCAAGTCAAATAATTACATGCTTAAATAAATAAAATAAGCACACAACATAAGAAACCTAAAACTAATATTTAGATAGTGACAAAAATATGGATCATATGAATGAAAATATGTTTGGCCGAGTTACACTTTTCCAAGTTTATGTTTGGTCTGTCAAAAAAATCGAAGTTTAAGTTTGACCTGAAACTATCATAGGTTTATTTTTGGGTTTGAATTTGACATTTTCAAAAGTCTTTGTAACTTGTTAGCCTACATAAAAGTCTACTTATTTTAGACGTAGGAATATAAGCAATTCAAATAATATTTAAATAGACTAACAAACTAATAGACCAATGAGAATAAAAATTTGTTTGAATCCACATATTTTAACTTACCTATTAGCATAAGTTTTGTGTAGGTTAGGTCATTAGCCCCTATCACCTATAATGGACCATGACATCTTTTGACGTCTGCGATAGTGAACGGTAACAAAATTCAAGCACATCATATCCAGAATATCGTGTTCAAGTCAAATTCAACAATGAAGCAAACTTATTTTATAACTTCCACAATGTTGTCATATGCAAACTAAATTCAAACATCATATATATTAGTCATTGTTTCATCTCTTTGAAGTCAAACATGCAAACTTCAAATGCATTACAATATCACAAGACAACAATACTTTGAATAAACAAAGTCAACACAACACTAGAACCCCATAACTCTCAGATGGAGCTTTTCACACTATTACCAATAAGGTAATGACTAGTGAATAAAACTCACAAAAAAATGATAAAATAGTTTATAATTTAGAATATTTGTGTGTTGAGAAGTGAAAAAAGTCCTCCTTAATATAGAAATTTTAGTTTTACTTTTCAAATTGAATATAAAGCTTATTAATTGATTAATTACTTTACTAGATTAGTTTTAAGAAATATTAAAAAAAGTATGAGAATTTTGAAATTCTTGCGCGTATGCGTGCGCACGCACATCGCTTTAATGGATAAATTTTTTCTCACATAAAGTATTTTATTTTAATATTAGGTTTGGATCAAACAACATATGAATTGGTTTGAAAAACATTTTTAAATTTTATCAAAATTGCGCATAAATAAATATTGTGAGACAAAAGTTATCCAATACTATGATTTCATAACATGCACCTCAAATTTAAGATGTAATTCAATTTTAAAATATTGACAGAACTAAGCTGTCCATTTTATATATATACAAATTCTTTTTTTTTATATAAATTAGCGGACTCCAAAATTTATTCCATATACCGAAATCATTTTCACTCCAACATAAAAAATAAAAAATAAAACTATCTTTGTAAATCAATTTACTACTAAAAATGCAACATGATCAATGATTTTCATGATTAATAAAGATAGTTAAGTTAAATGTTTTTTTATTTGTGTATGATAATCTTTTTCAAATTCACTATCACAAATAACTTGAATGAATGTAACTAAGGTTTATTAACTTCTAGATCCTAAAAGAATTCCACACTTAGACTATTATTACTACCTTAATAATAGTTACACAATTTTCAAACACTCCATGTCTTAAACAACTCTTCTCTCCCATTCATTGGGTTCTTATGACTGTTTTAATTGGTCTTATCATGTCTAGGTAGTGACTTCTAGATCCTAAAAGAATTCCACATTGTGACTATTATTACTATCTAAATTTTGAAAGTATTGATTAAATTTTTTTTTTAAATGATATATTAATATACATTTATAAAAATTATGTTTCACCATGTAGCTACAATAATCAAGTCAAATAATTACATGCTTAAATAAATAAAATAAGCACACAACATAAGAAACCTAAAACTAATATTTAGATAGTGACAAAAATATGGATCATATGAATGAAAATATGTTTGGCCGAGTTACACTTTTCCAAGTTTATGTTTGGTCTGTCAAAAAAATCGAAGTTTAAGTTTGACCTGAAACTATCATAGGTTTATTTTTGGGTTTGAATTTGACATTTTCAAAAGTCTTTGTAACTTGTTAGCCTACATAAAAGTCTACTTATTTTAGACGTAGGAATATAAGCAATTCAAATAATATTTAAATAGACTAACAAACTAATAGACCAATGAGAATAAAAATTTGTTTGAAACCACATATTTTAACTTACCTATTAGCATAAGTTTTGTGTAGGTTAGGTCATTAGCCCCTATCACCTATAATGGACCATGACATCTTTTGACGTCTGCGATAGTGAACGGTAACAAAATTCAAGCACATCATATCCAGAATATCGTGTTCAAGTCAAATTCAACAATGAAGCAAACTTATTTTATAACTTCCACAATGTTGTCATATGCAAACTAAATTCAAACATCATATATATTAGTCATTGTTTCATCTCTTTGAAGTCAAACATGCAAACTTCAAATGCATTACAATATCACAAGACAACAATACTTTGAATAAACAAAGTCAACACAACACTAGAACCCCATAACTCTCAGATGGAGCTTTTCACACTATTACCAATAAGGTAATGACTAGTGAATAAAACTCACAAAAAAATGATAAAATAGTTTATAATTTAGAATATTTGTGTGTTGAGAAGTGAAAAAAGTCCTCCTTAATATAGAAATTTTAGTTTTACTTTTCAAATTGAATATAAAGCTTATTAATTGATTAATTACTTTACTAGATTAGTTTTAAGAAATATTAAAAAAAGTATGAGAATTTTGAAATTCTTGCGCGTATGCGTGCGCACGCACATCGCTTTAATGGATAAATTTTTTCTCACATAAAGTATTTTATTTTAATATTAGGTTTGGATCAAACAACATATGAATTGGTTTGAAAAACATTTTTAAATTTTATCAAAATTGCGCATAAATAAATATTGTGAGACAAAAGTTATCCAATACTATGATTTCATAACATGCACCTCAAATTTAAGATGTAATTCAATTTTAAAATATTGACAGAACTAAGCTGTCCATTTTATATATATACAAATTCTTTTTTTTTATATAAATTAGCGGACTCCAAAATTTATTCCATATACCGAAATCATTTTCACTCCAACATAAAAAATAAAAAATAAAACTATCTTTGTAAATCAATTTACTACTAAAAATGCAACATGATCAATGATTTTCATGATTAATAAAGATAGTTAAGTTAAATGTTTTTTTATTTGTGTATGATAATCTTTTTCAAATTCACTATCACAAATAACTTGAATGAATGTAACTAAGGTTTATTAACTTCTAGATCCTAAAAGAATTCCACACTTAGACTATTATTACTACCTTAATAATAGTTACACAATTTTCAAACACTCCATGTCTTAAACAACTCTTCTCTCCCATTCATTGGGTTCTTATGACTGTTTTAATTGGTCTTATCATGTCTAGGTAGTGACTTCTAGATCCTAAAAGAATTCCACATTGTGACTATTATTACTATCTAAATTTTGAAAGTCTTGATTAAATTTTTATTTTTATTTTCTTAAAATGATATATTAATATACATTTATAAAAATTATGTTTCACCATGTAGCTACAATAATCAAGTCAAATAATTACATGCTTAAATAAATACAATAAGCACACAACATAAGAAACCTAAAACTAATATATAGATAGTGACAAAAATATGGATCATATGAATGAAAATATGTTTGGCCGAGTTACACTTTTCCAAGTTTATGTTTGGTCTGTCAAAAAAATCGAAGTTTAAGTTTGACCTGAAACTATTATAGGTTTATTTTTGGGTTTGAATCTGACATTTTCAAAAGTCTTTGTAACTTGTTAGCCTACATAAAAGTCTACTTATTTTAGACGTAGGAATATAAGCAATTCAAATAATATTTAAATAGACTAACAAACTAATAGACCAATGAGAATAAAAATTTGTTTGAATCCACATATTTTAACTTACCTATTAGCATAAGTTTTGTTTAGGTTAGGTCATTAGCCCCTATCACCTATAATGGACCATGACATCTTTTGACGTCTGCGATAGTGAACGGTAACAAAATTCAAGCACATCATCTCCAGAATATCGTGTTCAAGTCAAATTCAACAATGAAGCAAACTTGTTTTTTTAACTTCCATAATGTTGTCATATGCAAACTGAATTCAAACATCATATATATTAGTCATTGTTTCATCTCTTTGAAGTCAAACATGCAAACTTCAAATGCATTACAATATCACAAGACAACAATACTTTGAATAAACAAAGTCAACACAACACTAGAACCCCATAACTCTCAGATGAAGCTTTTCACACTATTACCAATAAGGCAATTACTAGTGAATAAAACTCATAAAAAAAAGATAAAATAGTTTATAATTTAGAAAATTTGTGTGTTGAGAAGTGAAAAAAGTCCTCCTTAATATAGAAATTTTAGTTTTACTTTTCTAATTGAATATAAAGCTTATTAATTGATTAATTACTTTACTAGATTAGTTTTAAGAAATATTAATAATAATATGAGAATTTTGAAATTCTTGCGCGTATGCGTGCGCACCGACATCGCTTTAGTACTACAAGTCTTAATGGATAAATTTTTTCTCACATAAAGTATTTTATTTTAATATTAGGTTTGGATCAAACAACATATGAATTGGTTTGAAAAACATTTTTAAATTTTATCAAAATTGCGCCTAATTAAATGTTGTGAGACAAAAATCATCCAATACTATGATTTCATAACATGCACCTTAAATTTAAGATGTAATTCAATTTTAAAATATTGACAGAACTAAGTTGTCCATTTTATATATATAGAAATTCTTTTTTTTATAGAAATTAGCGGACTCCAAAATATATTCCATATACCGAAATCATTTTCACTCCAACATAAAAAATAAAAAATAAAACTATCTTTGTAAATCAATTTACTACTAAAAATGAAACATGATCAATGATTTTGATGATTAATAAAGATAGTTAAGTTAAATGTTTTTTTATTTGTGTATGATAAACTTTTTCAAATTCACTATCACAAATAACTTGAATGAATGTAACTAAGGTTTATTAACTTCTAGATCCTAAAAGAATTCCACACTTAGACTATTATTACTACCTTAATAATAGTTACACAATTTTCAAACACTCCATGTCTTAAACAACTCTTCTCTCCCATTCATTGGGTTCTTATGATTGTTTTAATTGATCTTATCATGTTTAGGTAGTGACTTCTAGATCCTAAAATAATTCCACATTATGACTATTATTATTATCTAAATTTTGAAAGTATTGATTAAATTTTTATTTTTATTTTCTTAAAATGATATATTAATATACATTTACAAAAATTATGTTTCACCATGTAGCTACAATAATCAAGTCAAATAGTTACATGCTTAAATAAATACAATAAGGACATAACATAAGAAACCTAAAATTAATATATAGATAGTGACGAAAAATATGGATCATATGAATGAAAATATGTTTGGCCGAGTTACATTTTTCCAAGTTTATGTTTGATATGTCAAAAAATCGAAGTTTAAGTTTGACCTGAAACTATCATAGGTTTATTTTTGGGTTTGAATCTGACATTTTCAAAAGTCTTTGTAACTTGTTAGCCTACATAAAAGTCTACTTATTTTAGACATATGTATATAAGCAATTCAAATAATATTTAAATAGACTTACAAACTAATAGACCAATGAGAATAAAAATTTGTTTGAATCCACATATTTTAACTTACCTATTAGCATAAGTTTTGTGTAGGTTAGGTCATTGGCCCGTATCACCTATAGTAGACCATGACATCTTTTGACGTCTGCGATAGTGAACGATAACAAAATTCAAGCACATCTAAGTTTAACTATCTCCAGAATATCGTGTTCAAGTCAAATTCAACAATGAAGCAAACTTATTTTTTAACTTCCACAATGTTGTCATATGCAAACTGAATTCAAACATCATATATATTAGTCATTGTTTCATCTCTTTGAAGTCATACATGCAAACTTCAAATGCATTACAATATCACAAGACAACAATACTTTGAATAAACAAAGTCAACGCAACACTAGAACCCCATAACTCTCAGATGGAGCTTTTCACACTATTACCAATAAGGTAATGACTAGTGAATAAAACTCATAAAAAAATGATAAAATAGTTTATAATTTAGAAAATTTGTGTGTTGAGAAGTGAAAAAAGTCCTCCTTAATATAGAAATTTTAGTTTTACTTTTCTAATTGAATATAAAGATTATTAATTGATTAATTACTTTACTAGATTCGTTTTAAGAAGTATTAATAAAAATATGAGATTTTTTAAATTCTTGCGCATATGTGTGCGCACGCACATCGCTTTAGTACTACAAGTCTTAATGGATAAGGTTTTTCTCACATAAAGTATTTTATTTTAATATTAGGTTTTGATCACACAACATATTAATTGGTTTGAAAAACATTTTTAAATTTTATCAAAATTGCGCCTAAATAAATGTTGTGAGACAAAAGTCATCCAATACTATGATTTCATAACATGCACCTAAAATTTAAGATGTAATTCAATTTTAAAATATTGACAAAACTAAGCTGTCCATTTTATATATATACAAATTCTTTTTTTTATAGAAATTAGCGGACTCCAAAATATATTCCATATACCGAAATCATTTTCACTCCAACATAAAAAATAAAAAATAAAACTATCTTTGTTAATCAATTTACTACTAAAAATGCCACATGATCAATGATTTTCATGATTAATAAAGATAGTTAAGTTAAATGTTTTTTTATTTGTGTATGATAAACTTTTTCAAATTCACTATCACAAATAACTTGAATGAATGTAACTAAGGTTTATTAACTTCTAGATCCTAAAAGAATTCCACACTTAGACTATTATTACTACCTTAATAATAGTTACACAATTTTCAAACACTCCATCTCTTAAACAACTCTTTTCTCCCATTCATTGGATTCTTATGATTGTTTTAATTGGTCTTATCATGTCTAGGTAGTGACTTCTAGATCCTAAAAGAATTCCACATTGTGATTATTATTATTATCTATATTTTGAAAGTATTGATTAAATTTTTATTTTTATTTTCTTAAAAGGATATATTAATATACATTTACAAAAATTATGTTTCACAATGTAGCTACAATAATCAAGTCAAATAATTACATGTTTAAATAAATACAATAAGGACATAACATAAGAAACCTAAAACTAATATATAGATAGTGACAAAAAATATGGATCATATGAATGAAAATATGTTTGGCCGAGTTACACTCACTACTACGAAAATGGGCTTTCACAGCGCTTTTTTTTGCCCTTTAAAAGCGCTTAAAAGCGCTGCCGTAGCCAGCGCTGGCGTAGGCTACGAAAGCGCTTTTTTCTGGCCAAAAGCGTTGTCGTAGGTGGACCTATCCCAGCGCTTTTTCCTTAAAAAGAGCTTTGATAGGGGGGTCTTTCCCAGCGCTTTTTTAAAAGCGCTTTGATAGGTGTGCTATTTAAATTTATTTTTTTTATTTATCAGGCCTTTTACAGCGCTTTTTATGGAAAAAGCGCTTTGATAGGGGGGTCTTTCCCAGCGCTTTTTCCATAAAAAGCGCTTTGATAGGGGTTCTATTTAATTTTTGTTTTTTTATTTATCATGGCTTTTACAGCGCTTTTTATGGAAAAAGCGCTTTGATAGGGGGGTCTTTCACAGCGCTTTTTCCATAAAAAGCGCTTTGATAGGGGGTTTCTATTTAATTTTTTATTTATTTATCCTGCCTACGAAAGCGCTTTTTAGCCAAAAGCGCTTTCGTAGCTCATACAAATTTTTTAAAGTGAAACCTATAATTTGAGGTTCCCTGTGCGGCCTGTAATTTTTTTTTGGTCCAATAATTTAACCTGTAATTCAATCCTTATCTATACATATATTTTAAGAAATCGGTATTATATTAACAGAAACCGGTATACCATATAATATTCAATCCTTATCTATATATATGTAACTAAATCATATATAACTAAATTTGTAACCATATATACATTTGTAACCATAACTAAATCACATACAAAGTATCGTGTTAATTTGTAACCATATATATATACATATGTAACTAAATCATATATAATTACATCGAAAATAATGCTCCACCGACACGGTCGTCATCCTGCAAAGTATGAATATGAACAACACGGTAAATTAAACAAACAATATTAAAGGCTCCAACACAATCAAACTAACACGTACAATAATATTTTATTCATACCCATCAGAATAATCTGTTTTCAACATAAAATTGACATATTTCCTCTTTGACTTCTTCCACTTGAACTTTCGTGTACGACATAGTATAGAGGTCATCAAAGTACTACATAAGAAATTATTACTTCAGTATATGCATGATGTTATTAAATGTAGAAATCATACAAAATTATTCTAAGTTATAAATCCATACCGTGCTTGGAATCTCTACTTGATTTTTATGAAGGATTTCTTTCATAAACCTCAAGCAAAAGTATCCGCAATCTACATCGTTATTCTGTAACGGACACTGCATAGAAAAACAGAATATATTTTATAGTTGTCGTGTAATTTTATCAAGTAACATAACTATTATTATAAGCAACTAATTTTGTACCTGCACTTTGATCCAAGTAATATTTGATGATTTACTCTGGGGTACCTGTGCGTCCCTTTGACTACGAAATATTTGTATTGATCTAAGAAAATAAAAACATATATTTAGATCAATCTCACAGAAATAATTAAATATATAAATATACACGAATAGTTAGAACGATCTCACTTACTGATCAACAGTTTCCTTCATAGCGGGATAGTTAGTCCATTCCCCGTCTACCGAATTCAGAAAGTACACAACTTCTTTAATCGGATCGATAGCCAACAACAACCAGTGTTTTCTAAAAATTTAAGCAACAGTTTAGAAGAAAAGTTTCTACGCAAAATAAACAAAGATATATTAGAATAAATGAAAAACTCACCCCACTGGAACAGTGTTATACGGCAAAATAAACAAGCTATCTGGGTTGCCGACGTAGGCCGTGTATCGATTCACTAAGTACTCCCTAACTGAACCCGGTTCCCTGACAATTGTCGCTCCGCTGACAATATGGGCAGACAAGAAATGGAAGCGTCTTGCCAATACAGTCTCGCGCATTTTTTTATCGTACAACAACCTTAAATAAAAACATATAAACATTAGACTATTTTCATTGAAATGTGTAAATAAATTGTTCAACTAATTAAATGATATATTTATCGGAATACCGGATGTATGCGTGAACATTGCCGATGCCTAATTCACCATGCGTCATAATCTCAGTCATTTCGTCCATTCCTATCGTTTCTTGGCAGTCAAGACCAAAGATATCTGCATCCATAAGGATTGTACGAATACCACCTGACTTCAAATCTGAGGTTTCCAAAAGTACTCCAAGTGTATTCCGATATCGAGGTACAAAAACGCCTCTTCCCCCACCTCTTCCCCCCTTATGCATTGACTTTTTCGGGGGTGGTCTGCTACGAACAGGCTGGGTCACTTGTTGTGACACTTTCGTAGATACCTAACAATCATATAACTTAGGTAAATTATAAAATCGTTCAGTTTTAAATTCATATCATATAATAAACAATTTAAGTGTACCTCTGGAATTGATGCCATAGACTCGCCGCCTTGCTGCAAAATCTCCTTACCCTTATTAGCGGGTTTTGTAGGAGGCTAATATTAAAAAATAATTAACTTAACGGTTCAGAATTGACATTTGAAATCTAAATGATTCATATTAACGGTTTTAAACATACCTCATCATCAATGAAAATGAGGTCCAAGGGCCATGCAACAAACGACCCTACTGCGTCTCGCACCGATCTTATATCCAAGGCCACGTCAGGTACCGGTACCAACGCATCGGGATCAATAGGATAATCTACTGATACTCTCAGGTGTCCAGCCGGGATCGGTGTATTATGAATTAAATCTCCCAAAGTGTTGTACACTTTTCCCTTGCCAACAAGGTGATAATCTGATGCCATTACGTATAGTTGGCAAGATGAAATGCCCTAAACCAATATGCATACATATTACTTTTAATTCAATAATAGAAAGAGGTGGAATAAAAATGAGAAACTTGAACAATAGAGATTTATCAATATATTTATAATTACCTCAGGAAATTTATTCTGACGGTTGATACTAGCGTTGTCACTAGTTTCTTTCGCCATTGCCGCATTGCCCTTTTCCCTCATTAATACCTCTTTATCTCTTTCCAATGCATTGACTTTTGCTTGTAATTCCATAAGTACATTCATCACTTCTGCATTGGTAGGATTTCTTTTCCGATGATGCTGGTAGAAAGAGGTTGGAGTCACACCATGACCTTTACCCCTCACCCGACCGGAATACTCAGGAACATTCAGTGCTTTACTAAGTACGCTCCTCGTATCCTGGTCGTCACCGGTGGACTCCGTTTGTGACAATGTCTCCTGAAAATAATGGAGATAAAAAAATCAATTAAATAGTCATAAAAATTTGATTTAATTAAAGACACAATGTTATACTTACGCATTCATCATAAATTCTTAGAACACTTGGATCAACAGCTTGATTCTTGCCCACACGAGCTTCCTTCCACAACAAATGTGCTGGAAGTGAGGTTTCATCACTTTTCATCTCCTCTAACTATGCATAGAAACAAACGGTTAGATCGTCAAATACAACACATTTAGACAATTAATAAGAACATGTCATTTCTATTTATTACTTACAATTTTTTCCTCTAAGCGTGCATATCCCAAACGCCCTTTTTTGTATGGATACGCGGGCTTTGATGCTCTCTCACTATTTTTGGCACTCTTTTGCCGGAATTCGTCATCTCTTTGTCTAATAAACTCAGTCCAATCTTCTTGTTTAATGAAAAGATTATACTTTTCTGGCCTTCCGGCCGGGAACTCTTCCAGCCACTTTCCTTTGTCATCCTTAAGATAGGTGTTCGTCAACAGATTTTTCCACCCTCTAAATCTTTTCCCGGCCAACCCAAGTACGAAGCCTTTACGCTCATCTGGAACGTTAAAAGACCGCTGCGTATAAACCATATAAACATATAAGTAATTTAAAAACCATATAAACCATATAAACATATAAGTAGTTTAAAAACCATATACACCATATAAACTTATAAACTTATAAACATATAACCATATAAACCATATAACATACATACCTTAACATCTTCCCAAAACATTTCTTTTCCTTGCTTCAATGCTTCACATTGTTTCGCATTCCATCTAGATATGGAGATTGGCACATGCATACGAACAAGTGTACCAACGTAGCTTGTGAATTTTGAAGCATTAACCCCAACTACTTGATTTGAATGATTCCAATCTACATTATATATCACTCCCTTATCTCTAGCACGAATGATTTCGCGCATTATGGTGATGCCTCGTGCAACATCATTTGCTGAAGTATCATCCGCTGCATGATTTGATTCTTGTGAGTTTTCATGATCTTGTTGGTTTCCTGGTGGGTTTTCTTGTTGGTTTCCTTGCGGGTTTTCTTCATTGCTAGCCATTAGACCTGTAACAAAAGTCAAACAAGCACATTAGTACACTACATGAAAATGGATAGTCGAAAAAGATATGAATAGCACTAAAGGAACTCAAAATTGAATAAAATGCTAAAAAACCAAACTTGCAAGAAATAAACCTCACCATCAGCTCCGGAAACATTGTTCTACTAAATAAACACTAGTCACATTCGCAAAAATTCAAAACGGTTCAAAAGATATGCCAAAAATTCAAAACATTATTCACATATTACTTACAATATTAGGCTATAATTATAATAATACCTTTTTCACTAACGTCTCTTTCTTTTCTTGGTAGCAATATATTTTACGCTTCTGTTAACAACTCGGATGGTTGGATTGATCCAAATACCCTCATTATGATCATCTCTAGTACAAGGTTCATTCTCATTTTGATCGTTTCTTGTACAAGATTCAATGCCAACACCAATATCACCTTGATCTCCAATGTTTTCATCAATTACTTTGTTAGACAAAAGCACTATAGACCATTTCGTACTTGTCAGATCATTGACATAGAACACTTGTTTAGCCTGAGAGGCTAGAATAAAAGGTTCATCTTTGTACCCCACCCTATTGAGATCCACTTGCAAAAATCCTGACTTATCCATTCGTACGCCATTATTATTTTCAACCCACTTGCAATCAAATACAGGAATCTGAAACTTCCCGTAATCAAACAACAAAATGCGCTCGATAACCCCAAAATATGACAGATTTGCAAATTTCGGGTTTAAGTCATTCGCACTTGATATGTGCATCGCTTCAGCTACCAAGGTAACACCACTATTCTGCATAGTACTTTTATCATCCTGTTCTTTGGTATAAAATGTGTATCCATTAATTGCGTATGCGCTATAAGAAAACACAATCATACTTGGACCATATGCTAAACATCTCAACCTTTCTGTTACTGAAGCAGGATCCGAACGATACTTTGAATAAATTTGTTCCTTAAACCACGGTATGAAACTTCGATTGTGCTCTCGTACTATCCAATTCTCATTTCTATTCAGATTTAAACCTCAAAGAACACCCTTGTGCATTTCAGCATACGGCTCAACCTCAATCTCATTGTGCAGAACATACAAATGCACCTGATCCCGTTCGACCATTGACACTGTCACAACTTTATTTCCAATTAGTCTTTTTCCTTCTTTTTTCTCGACAATATGAGATTTGGGGAGTCCAATTGATTGAACATTTGACAGATATTCAGTGCAAAACTCAACCGCTTCTTCAACAATGTATCGTTCCGCAATACAACCCTCCGGTCGACTTCGGTTTTTCACGTACCCTTTTAAAATTTTCATATAACGTTCAGCAGGGTACATCCATCTCATATAAGCTGGTCCGCACAACTGTGTCTCTTTGTCAAGATGAACGACTAGATGAACCATTATGTCAAAAAACGAGGGAGGAAAATACATTTCAAGCTCACATAAAGTAACAACCACCTCTTTTTGCAATGTTGGTAAGATCGCAGGATCGATCACCTTGCTGCAAATTGACTTGAAGAAAAAACACAACTTAGTTATTGCGCTCCTTACTTTTTCTAGCAGAATAGAACGTATACCTATTGGTAGAAAATGTTCCATTATAACATGGCAATCATGAGTCTTTAAACTCTTTAACTTTAGGTCTTTCATTTACACAAGTCTTCTAATATCTGATGAGTAGCCTTCTGGAACTTTAACTTCACTGAGGAACTTACACAATATTTTCTTCTCCTTTCTAGATAGAGTGTAAACAGCAGGTGGTAGATATGTGCGTCTTCCTTTTTTCACGGGTGCCAATTCAGTTCTAATTCCCATGTTTAACATGTCCTTCCTTATGTTAATGCCATCCTTAGACTTTCCTTGTATATTGAGTAACGTACCAATAACACTATCAAATACATTTTTTTCAATATGCATAACATCGAGGAAATGTCTTACGTACAACGACTTCCAATATGGAAGTTCAAAAAAAATCGACCTCTTCTTCCACCCACTCGTGACAAGTCTATGTGCAAAAGGCTTGCCAAACTCAGTACTCACATCTTTCACCTTTTCAAAAATCTGATCACCTGTCAACATATGTGGAGCTCTACCGTGTTCTGCCTCTCCATTGAATGCCTTTCTCCACCCACGATAGTGATGATTAGAATTTAAGAATCTACGATGACCGAGAAAAACATTCTTCTGACAAAAGTTCAATCGCATCGTATCGGTTTCATCTTCACAAACAGGACACGCTTTTTGACCCTTAATGATGTACCCTGATAGATTTCCGTACGCCGGAAAATCATTAATTGTTCCAAACAACATCGCCCTCAAGTTGAAACTTTCTTTCCTATACCCATCGTAAACCTCCACACCGGTCTCCCACAAAAACTTCAAATCTTCGACTAAGGGTGCCAAGTACACGTCTATGTCATTCCCTGGTTGTTTGGGCCCAGAAATTAACATAGATAGCATCATGTACTTACGCTTCATACATAGCCACAGAGGTAGGTTATATATCATAAGAATCACAGGCCAGGTGCTATGCGAGATACTTTGAATACCATGCGGGTTCATTCCATCAGTAGACAACGACAAGCGAAGATTTCTTGCTTCTTTTCCAAATTCAGGATAATCAATATCAACTTTCGTCCACTGTGGTGAGTCTGCCGGATGTCGCAACTTCCCATCAATAATTCTTTCATCTGCATGCCAAGTCAAGTGTCTTGAATCGGTCTCACTACGATACATGCGCCTAAATCTCGGAATTATAGGAAAATACCATAACACCTTTTCCGGAGACAACTTTTCCTTATATCGAGGGGCACCGCATTTAGGACACTCATTTAACATTGCGTACTCGTTTCGAAATAAAACGCAATCTTTTGGACATGCATGTATCTTTTCATAGCTCATGCCAATAGAGGACAACATCTTTTTGGCCTCATACGTTCGATTGGGAAGAACATTATCCTCTGGTAGCATTTCTTTCACGAGGGCTAATAACTGTGTGAAACTTTT
Source organism: Vicia faba (assembly GCA_948472305.1). NCBI lineage: Eukaryota > Viridiplantae > Streptophyta > Magnoliopsida > Fabales > Fabaceae > Vicia > Vicia faba. Next base: position 57,426 of record CATIWC010001685.1, read on the forward strand.
ATCCGACCATTCGTTGTCCGCCTTTAAGTTGTACAACTTTAACACCGCAGACAATCTTGTGAATTTTGTACAACCATCATACAACAAAATGTAACAACATACATCAGGTTTCTTTCACCATTTGAATTTCTTAATTTCAAGTAGGTTATATGTTGGTATCATATCGAAAGGTAAGGTATGTATATGAATTATATTTCAAATAACTTCCTATTAGACAAACTATTTGATCTTTTCTCCCTCACTAGGCCTTATTACAAAACATCAAATTATACTAATTGGGTAATTGTTTAGTAAAAACCCTTAGCAAATATATATACACTACTCATTCGTTTCACAAGTAATATAAGCCTTTTACATCCTAAAACATAACAACTCAATATCTATTTCTCATCCAATCCTTTAACATAAACAAAATAATGGGTTTCCACATTATTATTAGAAGAACGTCATTTTTCATAACCCAAGGATCTACCAAGGAATTTGAAGTCCCTAAAGGCTATCTCGCAAAGCAAAGCAACATGTTAAATGCATTTCTCTCATATTAATCATAAACTCTGAAAAATACACAAATAAATCCAATAGAATGGATATACTCAAACACAACCCAACACCCTTAACAATCTGCCACAACACTAAAAACAGTAGGCTCACACTAGCACCAAAACATAAGAATGAGTAAAAATAACTTGCTTCGAATACAGTCAAAGCCCTGACGTAGCTCATAAAACCCATGGATCTAACCAAAAACAAGTATCACTCCCACCACGAACTACCTATTTCAAATTTCCTGTTGTGAGCCACCCTTCCACATCAGAACCAGTAAATAATCAACTAATAAAATGTTAACAATCATTTGACCAAAACTAACTAACTTTCCTGATAGCATTGAGATGAAGTCCAATTAAAATATACATCCAATGCTATCATGTATGTTACAAATCTAACCTTGATTGTTGTTTTACATCCAATTTGCATCCATTTTAATATTTTGCAGCAATTTTACTTGTTATATGCTCTTCAAACTATACAATAATGTACATTATGTTTGGTCTCATTTGACACAACCATTATATAGAAATACATTGGTAATGTCATCTTACATTGTCAAACTATTTGTCCTAGTGCAAGGGAAGTGTGGACATCTCGGAATATGCTAATGATGTCAACAAGAACAATAACATTAGAAGCTAAGCCATTATTCAAACTACAAGACTATGCTAACGGTGTCAACAAGAACAATGACATTAGAAGCTAAGCTATTATTCAAACTACAAGGTCATATGTAAAACTATATTAGTCTACACTATAGTCATGTCGATGATACAAAAGTGCGTGAAATAACCTTAGACCAACATTCACTTATAACAAAAAATTCTAAGATAACTCACACGTAGGTATTCTTCCTCCAAGTAGGCGGTATTGGTCCAGTGAGAAGGTTTCCAGTAAGAAATCTACCACAAAAGAAAATAAAGATATCAATATAAAAAGGTTAATATTTATTGAGCTAGACTGAGCATTGAGGGAGATAAGCTAGTTATATTGAATCGATTTAGTTAACTGTCTTGAGGGACCGTTCTATACAGAAAAGTGTTTTAATCAAGGTTGTCAAGGTCTCAATCTATATCTTAAAATCTTATTATTTTGCAATCTTACTCACCCCAACGATCCTGATCTTAAATAGAATTTTGTTGTAGCCAAATTGTAAAAAACAAATAGTAAAACTGTTGAAAACAAATACAATGAACTTGATCCTATGAATTAAAACTGAAGGTTGTAGCCAAACTGTAGAAAACAAATACCCCAATGTAAGAAACTGATCCTATGAGATAAACTAAGATATTCTAACATTAATAGTAGAGTAATGTAAGATTCTTTTCGTATATATATTCTCACACATTCGAGGGCAAGTGAGTATGCTTACAAATCAGTAATACTAGTAAGGTTCTAACTTCTAAATTGATTGTTTCAATCCTTGTTGAATGTTTAAAATCTTGATCATCAACCTATTTCAATTCTATTCTCCTATTTCATATCATATTGTTAACAGTTTCTTATTGGGATTTTGTGTACTGTTTTTTTTTCCTGATGGCTGCTTCTTTGGTACCAGGTGAAGAAAATTATCATCCATGCTATGCGTGATGTGGTTGAAAAATTAGAGAAAGCAAGGTTAGTGATTGCAAACTTCAGACTCTTTGTTTATGAAATTGTATACAGTATACTTGCATCTCTTGATTATCCTGTTTGCTTTGTTGTCAAAGGCATTGATAAATTAAATCCTATGTAAATTGATATTTGTTAGGTTCTCTAGACTAACAGAAAAAACAAGCATTGTTCTAAATTCCATCAGCTACGATCAATTAAAGGCATTGTGCTTATGCTATTGAACTTGTGTTCTTGAAGAAAACAAAAACAAAAACAAATAACCAATGAACCATAATTTGAAATATGATAAAACTGAACCTAGATGAAGTTTATCAATGATGAGAATGAACACAATGTTCAACAGTGTTCTCCCTTCCAACACCAGACAATATACATTTTAATAGAACAAAAAAAAACAATAGCTACTTCCAGTACCTAGTTCTAATAGTTGCATTAACAAAAAATCTGAGTAAATGAACTTACTCTGTATTCTTTGAGGAAGTAGACGAAGACGAAGACAGTTTCACGGAGGAAGACGAAGACTTGCAACGACAGTGAGGACGGACGAAGACAGAGACAATTTCATGGAGGAAGACGAAGACTTGCGTCGACGGCCGGAGGACGGACGAAGACGGAGGAAGAAGGTTGGGGTTAGGGTTTTCTACGAAATCGTGTTTGTGGAAGAGAAGAAGAGCTATTGTACTGTGCGTTTGAAGAAGAGAAAAGAATGAATAATGTTATTTTGATGTTTTAATTTATTAAATTAAAAATAATATAAGCTATAACAGCGCTTTTGAAAGCGCTTTCATAGGGGGGCTTTTACCAACGCTTTTTAGGGTAAAAGCGCTTTCATAGGTCCAGCTATGCCAGCGCTTTTGAAAGCGCTTTCAAAGGCCAATCTTCCACAGCGCTTTTTAAAAAGCGCCTTCATAACCCTATTATTTCGTTTTTATTAATATTTTTATTTGACCTACCACAGCGCTTTTAATGTAAAAAGCGCTTTCGTATCCCCCACCTATGCCAGCGCTTTTAAAAAAGCGCCTTCGTAGGTTTCCCTTTTTTTTAATTTTGTTTTTTGTGAAGGCTATGGCAGCGCTTTTTCAATAAGCGCTTTAGTAGAGGCGCTGCAAAAAGCAGTTTTTGGCGTAGTGACTTTTCCAAGTTTATGTTTGGTCTGTCAAAAAAAATTGAAATTTAAGTTTGACCTGAAACTATCATAGGTTTATTTTTGGGTTTGAATCTGACATTTTCAAAAGTCTTTGTAACTTGTTAGCCTACATAAAAGTCTACTTATTTTAGACATATGTATATAAGAAATTCAAATAATATTTAAATAGACTAACAAACTAATAGACCAATGAGAATAAAAATTTGTTTGAATCCACATATTTTAACTTACCTATTAGCATAAGTTTTGTGTAGGTTAGGTCATTGGCCCGTATCACCTATAATGGACCATGTCATCTTTTGACGTCTGCGATAGTGAATGATAACAAAATTCAAGCACATCTAAGTTTAACTATCTCCAGAATATCGTGTTCAAATCAAATTCAACAATGAAGCAAACTTATTTTTTAACTTCCACAATGTTGTCATATGCAAATTGAATTCAAACATCATATATATTAGTCATTGTTTCATCTCTTTGAAGTCAAACATGCAAACTTCAAATGCATTACAATATCACAAGACAACAATACTCTGAATAAACAAAGTAAACACAACACTAGAACTCCATAACTCTCAGATGAAGCTTTTCACACTATTACCAATAAGGCAATGACTAGTGAATAAAACTCATAAAAAAATGATAAAATAGTTTATAATTTAGAAAATTTGTGTGTTGAGAAGTGAAAAAAAATCCTCCTTAATATAGAAATTTTAGTTTTACTTTTCTAATTGAATATAAAGCTTATTAATTGATTAATTACTTTACTAGATTAGTTTTAAAAAATATTAATAATAATATGAGAATTTTGAAATTCTTGCGCGTATGCGTGCGCACGCACATCGCTTTAGTACTACAAGTCTTAATGGATAAATTTTTTCTCACATAAAGTATTTTATTTTAATATTAGGTTTGGATCAAACAACATATGAATTGGTTTGAAAAACATTTTTAAATTTTATCAAAATTGCGCCTAAATAAATGTTGTGAGACAAAAGTCATCCAATACTATGATTTCATAACATGCACCTTAAATTTAAGATGTAATTAAATTTTAAAATATTGACAGAATTAAGCTGTCCATTTTATATATATATAGAAATTCGTTTTTTTTATAGAAATTAGCGGACTCCAAAATATATTCCATATACCGAAATCATTTTCACTCCAACATAAAAAATAAAAAATAAAACTATTTTTGTACATCAATTTACTACTAAAAATGCAACATGATCAATGATTTTCATAATTAATAAAGATAGTTAAGTTAAATGTTTTTTTATTTGTGTATGATAATCTTTTTCAAATTCACTATCACAAATAACTTGAATGAATGTAACTAAGGTTTATTAACTTCTAGATCCTAAAATAATTCCACACTTAGACTATTATTACTACCTTAATAATAGTTACACAATTTTCAAACACTCCATGTCTTAAACAACTCTTCTCTCCCATTCATTGGGTTCTTATGACTGTTTTAATTGGTCTTATCATGTCTAGGTAGTGACTTCTAGATCCTAAAAGAATTCCACATTGTGACTATTATTACTATCTAAATTTTGAAAGTATTGATTAAATTTTTATTTTTATTTTCTTAAAATGATATATTAATATACATTTATAAAAATTATGTTTCACCATGTAGCTATAGTAATCAAGTCAAATAATTACATGCTTAAATAATTACAATAAGCACATAACAGAAGAAACCTAAAACTAATATATAGATAGTGACAAAAAATATGGATCATATGAATGAAAATATGTTTGGTCGAGTTACACTTTTCCAAGTTTATGTTTGGTCTGTCAAAAAAATCAAAGTTTAAGTTTGACCTGAAACTATCATAGGTTTATTTTTGGGTTTGAATCTGACATTTTCAAAAGTCTTTGTAACTTGTTAGCCTACATAAAAGTCTACTTATTTTAGACGTAGGAATATAAGCAATTCAAATAATATTTAAATAGACTAACAAACTAATAGACCAATGAGAATAAAAATTTGTTTGAATCCACATATTTTAACTTACCTATTAGCATAAGTTTTGTTTAGGTTAGGTCATTAGCCCCTATCACCTATAATGGACCATGACATCTTTTGACGTCTGCGATAGTGAACGGTAACAAAATTCAAGCACATCTAAGTTTAACTATCTCCAGAATATCGTGTTCAAATCAAATTCAACAATGAAGCAAACTTATTTTTTAACTTCCACAATGTTGTCATATGCAAACTGAATTCAAACATCATATATATTAGTCATTGTTTCATCTCTTTGAAGTCAAACATGCAAACTTCAAATGCATTACAATATCACAAGACAACAATACTCTGAATAAACAAAGTAAACACAACACTAGAACTCCATAACTCTCAGATGAAGCTTTTCACACTATTACCAATAAGGCAATGACTAGTGAATAAAACTCATAAAAAAATGATAAAATAGTTTATAATTTAGAAAATTTATGTGTTGAGAAGTGAAAAAAATCCTCCTTAATATAGAAATTTTAGTTTTACTTTTCTAATTGAATATAAAGCTTATTAATTGATTAATTACTTTACTAGATTAGTTTTAAAAAATATTAATAATAATATGAGAATTTTGAAATTCTTGCGCGTATGCGTGCGCACGCACATCGCTTTAGTACTACAAGTCTTAATGGATAAATTTTTTCTCACATAAAGTATTTTATTTTAATATTAGGTTTGGATCAAACAACATATGAATTGGTTTGAAAAACATTTTTAAATTTTATCAAAATTGCGCCTAAATAAATGTTGTGAGACAAAAGTCATCCAATACTATGATTTCATAACATGCACCTTAAATTTAAGATGTAATTAAATTTTAAAATATTGACAGAATTAAGCTGTCCATTTTATATATATATAGAAATTCTTTTTTTTTTTTATAGAAATTAGCGGACTCCAAAATATATTCCATATACCGAAATCATTTTCACTCCAACATAAAAAATAAAAAATATAACTATTTTTGTAAATCAATTTACTACTAAAAATGCAACATGATCAATGATTTTCATAATTAATAAAGATAGTTAAGTTAAATGTTTTTTTATTTGTGTATGATAATCTTTTTCAAATTCACTATCACAAATAACTTGAATGAATGTAACTAAGGTTTATTAACTTCTAGATCCTAAAAGAATTCCACACTTAGACTATTATTACTACCTTAATAATAGTTACACAATTTTCAAACACTCCATGTCTTAAACAACTCTTCTCTCCCATTCATTGGGTTCTTATGACTGTTTTAATTGGTCTTATCATGTCTAGATAGTGACTTCTAGATCCTAAAAGAATTCCACATTGTGACTATTATTACTATCTAAATTTTGAAAGTATTGATTAAATTTTTATTTTTATTTTCTTAAAATGATATATTAATATACATTTATAAAAATTATGTTTCACCATGTAGCTACAATAATCAAGTCAAATAATTACATGCTTAAATAAATACAATAAGCACACAACATAAGAAACCTAAAACTAATATATAGATAGTGACAAAAATATGGATCATATGAATGAAAATATGTTTGGCCGAGTTACACTTTTCCAAGTTTATGTTTGGTCTGTCAAAAAAATCGAAGTTTAAGTTTGACCTGAAACTATCATAGGTTTATTTTTGGGTTTGAATTTGACATTTTCAAAAGTCTTTGTAACTTGTTAGCCTACATAAAAGTCTACTTATTTTAGACGTAGGAATATAAGAAATTCAAATAATATTTAAATAGACTAACAAACTAATAGACCAATGAGAATAAAAATTTGTTTGAATCCACATATTTTAACTTACCTATTAGCATAAGTATTGTGTAGGTTAGGTCATTAGCCCCTATCACCTTCAATGGACCATGACATCTTTTGACGTCTGCGATAGTGAACGGTAACAAAATTCAAGCACATCATATCCAGAATATCGTGTTCAAGTCAAATTCAACAATGAAGCAAACTTATTTTTTAACTTCCACAATGTTGTCATATGCAAACTAAATTCAAACATCATATATATTAGTCATTGTTTCATCTCTTTGAAGTCAAACATGCAAACTTCAAATGCATTACAATATTACAAGACAACAATACTTTGAATAAACATAGTCAACACAACACTAGAACCCCATAACTCTCAGATGGAGCTTTTCACACTATTACCAATAAGGTAATGACTAGTGAATAAAACTCACAAAAAAATGATAAAATAGTTTATAATTTAGAATATTTGTGTGTTGAGAAGTGAAAAAAGTCCTCCTTAATATAGAAATTTTAGTTTTACTTTTCAAATTGAATATAAAGCTTATTAATTGATTAATTACTTTACTAGATTAGTTTTAAGAAATATTAAAAAAAGTATGAGAATTTTGAAATTCTTGCGCGTATGCGTGCGCACGCACATTCCTTTAGTACTACAAGTCTTAATGGATAAATTTTTTCTCACATAAAGTATTTTATTTTAATATTAGGTTTGGATCAAACAACATATGAATTGGTTTGAAAAACATTTTTAAATTTTATCAAAATTGCGCCTAAATAAATGTTGTGAGACAAAAGTCATCCAATACTATGATTTCATAACATGCACCTTAAATTTAAGATGTAATTAAATTTTAAAATATTGACAGAATTAAGCTGTCCATTTTATATATATATAGAAATTCTTTTTTTTTATAGAAATTAGCGGACTCCAAAATATATTCCATATACCGAAATCATTTTCACTCCAACATAAAAAATAAAAAATAAAACTATCTTTGTAAATCAATTTACTACTAAAAATGCAACATGATCAATGATTTTCATGATTAATAAAGATAGTTAAGTTAAATGTTTTTTTATTTGTGTATGATAATCGTTTTCAAATTCACTATCACAACTAACTTGAATGAATGTAACTAAGGTTTATTAACTTCTAGATCCTAAAAGAATTCCACACTTAGACTATTATTACTACCTTAATAATAGTTACACAATTTTCAAACACTCCATGTCTTAAACAACTCTTCTCTCCCATTCATTGGGTTCTTATGATTGTTTTAATTGGTCTTATCATGTCTAGGTAGTGACTTCTAGATCCTAAAAGAATTCCACATTGTGACTATTATTATTATCTAAATTTTGAAAGTATTGATTAAATTTTTATTTTTATTTTCTTAAAATGATAAATTAATATACATTTACAAAAATTATGTTTCACCATGTAGCTACAATAATCAAGTCAAATAATTACATGCTTAAATAAATACAATAAGGACATAACATAAGAAACCTAAAACTAATATATAGATAGTGACAAAAAATGTGGATCATATGAATGAAAAAATGTTTGGCCGAGTTACATTTTTCCAAGTTTATGTTTGGTCTGTCAAAAAAATTGAAGTTTAAGTTTGACCTGAAACTATCATAGGTTTATTTTTTGGATTGAATCTGACATTTTCAAAAGTCTTTGTAACTTGTTAGCCTACATAAAAGTCTACTTATTTTAGACATATGTATATAAGCAATTCAAATAATATTTAAATAGACTAACAAACTAATAGACCAATGAGAATAAAAATTTGTTTGAATCCACATATTTTAACTTACCTATTAGCATAAGTTTTGTGTAGGTTAGGTCATTGGCCCGTATCACCTATAATGGACCATGACATCTTTTGACGTCTTCGATAGTGAACGATAACAAAATTCAAGCACATCTAAGTTTAACTATCTCCAGAATATCGTGTTCAACTCAAATTCAACAATGAAGCAAACTTATTTTTTAACTTCCACAATGTTGTCATATGCAAACTGAATTCAAACATCATATATATTAGTCATTGTTTAATATCTTTGAAGTCAAACATGCAAACTTCAAATGCATTACAATATCACAAGACAACAATACTTTGAATAAACAAAGTCAACACAACACTAGAACTCCATAACTCTCAGATGGAGCTTTTCACACTATTACCAATAAGATAATGACTAGTGAATAAAACTCACAAAAAAATGATAAAATAGTTTATAATTTAGAATATTTGTGTGTTGAGAAGTGAAAAAAGTCCTCCTTAATATAGAAATTTTAGTTTTATGTTGCTAATTGAATATAAAGCTTATTAATTGATTAATTACTTTACTAGATTAGTTTTAAAAAATATTAATAAAAATATGAGAATTTTGAAATTCTTGCGCGTATGCGTGCGCACGCACATCGCTTTAGTACTACAAGTCTTAATGGATAAATTTTTTCTCACATAAAGTATTTTATTTTAATATTAGGTTTGGATCAAACAACATATGAATTGGTTTGGAAAACATTTTTAAATTTTATCAAAATTGCGCCTAAATAAATATTGTGAGACAAAAGTCATCCAATACTATGATTTCATAACATGCACCTCAAATTTAAGATGTAATTCAATTTTAAAATATTGACAGAACTAAGCTGTCCATTTTATATATATACAAATTCTTTTTTTTATATAAATTAGCGGACTCCAAAATATATTCCATATACCGAAATCATTTTCACTCCAACATAAAAAATAAAAAATAAAACTATCTTTGTAAATCAATTTACTAATAAAAATTCAACATGATCAATGATTTTCATGATTTATAAAGATAGTTAAGTTAAATGTTTTTTTATCTGTGTATGATAATCTTTTTCAAATTCACTATCACAAATAACTTGAATTAATGTAACTAAGATTTATTAACTTCTAGATCCTAAAAGAATTCCACACTTAGACTATTATTACTATCTTAATAATAGCTACACAATTTTCAAACACTCCATGTCTTAAACAACTCTTCTCTCCCATTCATTGGGTTCTTATGATTGTTTTAATTGGTCTTATCATGTCTAGGTAGTGACTTCTAGATCCTAAAAGAATTCCACATTGTGACTATTATTATTATCTAAATTTTGAAAGTATTGATTAAATTTTTATTTTTATTTTCTTAAAATGATATATTAATATACATTTACAAAAATTATGTTTCACCATGTAGCTACAATAATCAAGTCAAATAATTACATGCTTAAATAAATACAATAAGGACATAACATAAGAAACCTAAAACTTATATATAGATAGTGACAAAAAATGTGGATCATATGAATGAAAATATGTTTGGCCGAGTTACACTTTTCCAAGTTAATGTTTAGTCTATCAAAAAAATCGAAGTTTAAGTTTGACCTGAAACTATCATAGGTTTATTTTTTGGTTTGAATCTGACATTTTCAAAAGTCTTTGTAAACTTGTTTTTTAACTTCCATAATTTTGTCATATGCAAACTGAATTCAAACATCATATATATTAGTCATTGTTTCATCTCTTTGAAGTCAAACATGCAAACTTCAAATGCATTACAATATCACAAGACAACAATACTTTGAATAAACAAAGTCAACACAACACTAGAACCCCATAACTCTCAGATGAAGCTTTTCACAATATTACCAATAAGGCAATTACTAGTGAATAAAACTCATAAAAAAATGATAAAATAGTTTATAATTTAGAAAATTTGTGTGTTGAGAAGTGAAAAAAGTCCTCCTTAATATAGAAATTTTAGTTTTACTTTTCTAATTGAATATAAAGTTTATTAATTGATTAATTACTTTACTAGATTAGTTTTAAGAAATATTAATAATAATATGAGAATTTTGAAATTCTTGCGTGTATGCGTGCGCACCGACATCGGTTTAGTACTACAAGTCTTAATGGATAAATTTTTTCTCACATAAAGTATTTTATTTTAATATTAGGTTTGGATCAAACAACATATGAATTGGTTTGAAAAACATTTTTAAATTTTATCAAAATTGCGCCTAATTAAATGTTGTGAGACAAAAGTCATCTAATACTATGATTTCATAACATGCACCTTAAATTTAAGATGTAATTCAATTTTAAAATATTGACAGAACTAAGCTGTCCATTTTATATATATATAGAAATTCTTTTTTTGATAGAAATTAGCGGACTCCAAACTATATTCCATATACCGAAATCATTTTCACTCCAACATAAAAAATAAAAAATAAAACTATCTTTGTAAATCAATTTACTACTAAAAATGCAACATGATCAATGATTTTGATGATTAATAAAGATAGTTAAGTTAAATATTTTTTTATTTGTGTATGATAAACTTTTTCAAATTCACTATCACAAATAACTTGAATGAATGTAACTAAGGTTTATTAACTTCTAGATCCTAAAAGAATTCCACACTTAGACTATTATTACTACCTTAATAATAGTTACACAATTTTCAAACACTCCATGTCTTAAACAACTCTTCTCTCCCATTCATCGGGTTCTTATGATTGTTTTAATTGGTCTTATCATGTCTAGGTAGTGACTTCTAGATCCTAAAATAATTCCACATTGTGACTATTATTATTATCTAAATTTTGAAAGTATTGATTAAATTTTTATTTTTATTTTCTTAAAATGATATATTAATATACATTTACAAAAATTATGTTTCACCATGTATCTACAATAATCAAGTCAAATAATTACATGCTTAAATAAATACAATAAGGACATAACATAAGAAACCTAAAAATAATATATAGATAGTGACGAAAAATATGGATCATATGAATGAAAATATGTTTGGCCGAGTTACATTTTTCCAATTTTATGTTTGGACTGTCAAAAAAATCGAAGTTTAAGTTTGACCTGAAACTATCATAGGTTTATTTTTGGGTTTGAATCTGACATTTTCAAAAGTCTTTGTAACTTGTTAGCCTACATAAAAGTCTACTTATTTTAGACATATGTATATAAGCAATTCAAATAATATTTAAATAGACTAACAAACTAATAGACCAATGAGAATAAAAATTTGTTTGAATCCACATATTTTAACTTACCTATTAGCATAAGTTTTGTGTAGGTTAGGTCATTGGCCCGTATCACCTATAGTGGACCATGACATCTTTTGACGTCTGCGATAGTGAACGATAACAAAATTCAAGCACATCTAAGTTTAACTATCTCCAGAATATCGTGTTCAAGTCAAATTCAACAATGAAGCAAACTTATTTTTTAACTTCCACAATGTTGTCATATGCAAACTGAATTCAAACATCATATATATTAGTCATTGTTTTATCTCTTTGAAGTCAAACATGCAAACTTCAAATGCATTACAATATCACAAGACAACAATACTTTGAATAAACAAAGTCAACACAACACTAGAACCCCATAACTCTCAGATGGAGCTTTTCACACTATTACCAATAAGGTAATGACTAGTGAATAAAACTCATAAAAAAATGATAAAATAGTTTATAATTTAGAAAATTTGTGTGTTGAGAAGTGAAAAAAGTCCTCCTTAATATAGAAATTTTAGTTTTACTTTTCTAATTGAATATAAAGCTTATTAATTGATTAATTACTTTACTAGATTAGTTTTAAAAAATATTAATAATAATATGAGAATTTTGAAATTCTTGCGCGTATGCGTGCGCGCGCACATCGCTTTAGTACTACAATTCTTAATGGATAAATTTTTTCTCACATAAAGTATTTTATTTTAATATTAGGTTTGGATCAAACAACATATGACTTGGTTTGAAAAACATTTTTAAATTTTATCAAAATTACTCCTAAATAAATGTTGTGAGACAAAAGTCATCCAATACTATGATTTCATAACATGCACCTCAAATTTAAGATGTAATTCAATTTTAAAATATTGACAGAACGAAGATGTCCATTTTATATATATACAAATTCTTTTTTTTATAGAAATTAGCGGACTCCAAAATATATTCCATATACCGAAATCATTTTCACTCCAACATAAAAAATAAAAAATAAAACTATCTTTGTAAATCAATTTACTACTAAAAATGCAACATGATCAATGATTTTCATGATTAATAAAGATAGTTAAGTTAAATGTTTTTTTCTTTGTGTATGATAAACTTTTTCAAATTCACTATCACAAATAACTTGAATGAATGTAACTAAGGTTTATTAACTTCTAGATCCTAAAAGAATTCCACACTTAGACTATTATTACTACCTTAATAATAGTTACACAAATTTCAAACACTCCATGTCTTAAACAACTCTTCTCTCCCATTCATTGGTTTCTTATGACTGTTTTAATTGGTCTTATCATGTCTAGGTAGTGACTTCTAGATCCTAAAAGAATTCCACATTATGACTTTTATTACTATCTAAATTTTGAAAGTATTGATTAAATTTTTATTTTTATTTTCTTAAAATGATATATTAATATACATTTATAAAAATTATGTTTCACCATGTAGCTACAATAATCAAGTCAAATAATTACATGCTTAAATAAATACAATAAGCACACAACATAAGAAACCTAAAACTAATATATAGATAGTGACAAAAATATGGATCATATGAATGAAAATATGTTTGGCCGAGTTACACTTTTCCAAGTTTATGTTTGGTCGGTCAAAAAATTCGAAGTTTAAGTTTGACCTGAAACTATCATAGGTTTATTTTTGGGTTTGAATTTGACATTTTCAAAAGTCTTTGTAACTTGTTAGCCTACATAAAAGTCTACTTATTTTAGACGTAGGAATATAAGCAATTCAAATAATATTTAAATAGACTAACAAACTAATAGACCAATGAGAATAAAAATTTGTTTGAATCCACATATTTTAACTTACCTATTAGGATAAGTATTGTGTAGGTTAGGTCATTAGCTCCTATCACCTATAATGGACCATGACATCTTTTGACGTCTGCGATAGTGAACGGTAACAAAATTCAAGCACATCATATCCAGAATATCGTGTTCAAGTCAAATTCAACAATGAAGCAAACTTATTTTTTAACTTCCACAATGTTGTCATATGCAAACTAAATTCAAACATCATATATATTAGTCATTGTTTCATCTCTTTGAAGTCAAACATGCAAACTTCAAATGCATTACAATATCACAAGACAACAATACTTTGAATAAACAAAGTCAACACAACACTAGAACCCCATAACTCTCAGATGGAGCTTTTCACACTATTACCAATAAGGTAATGACTAGTGAATAAAACTCACAAAAAAATGATAAAATAGTTTATAATTTAGAATATTTGTGTGTTGAGAAGTGAAAAAAGTCCTCCTTAATATAGAAATTTTAGTTTTACTTTTCAAATTGAATATAAAGCTTATTAATTGATTAATTACTTTAATAGATTAGTTTTAAGAAATATTAAAAAAAGTATGAGAATTTTGAAATTCTTGCGCGTATGCGTGCGCACGCACATCGCTTTAGTACTACAAGTCTTAATGGATAAATTTTTTCTCACATAAAGTATTTTATTTTAATATTAGGTTTGGATCAAACAACATATGAATTGGTTTGAAAAACATTTTTAAATTTTATCAAAATTGCGCCTAAATAAATATTGAGACAAAAGTCATCCAATACTATGATTTCATAACATGCACCTCAAATTCAAGATGTAATTCAATTTTAAAATATTGACAGAACTAAGCTGTCCATTTTATATATATAAAAATTCTTTTTTTTTATATAAATTAGCGGACTCCAAAATATATTCCATATACCGAAATCATTTTCACTCCAACATAAAAAATAAAAAATAAAACTATCTTTGTAAATCAATTTACTACTAAAAATGCATCATGATCAATGATTTTCATGATTAATAAAGATAGTTAAGTTACATGTTTTTTTATTTGTGTATGATAATCTTTTTCAAATTCACTATCACAAATAACTTGAATGAATGTAACTAAGGTTTATTAACTTCTAGATCCTTAAAGAATTCCACACTTAGACTATTATTACTACCTTAATAATAGTTACACAATTTTCAAACACTCCATGTCTTAAACAACTCTTCTCTCCCATTCATTGGGTTCTTATGGTTGTTTTAATTGGTCTTATCATGTCTAGGTAGTGACTTCTAGATCCTAAAAGAATTCCATATTGTGACTATTATTATTATCTAAAATTTGAAAGTATTGATTAAATTTTTATTTTTATTTTCTTAAAATGATATATTAATATACATTTACAAAAATTATGTTTCACCATGTAGCTACAATAATCAAGTCAAATAATTACATGCTTAAATAAATACAATAAGGACATAACATAAGAAACCTAAAACTAATATATAGATAGTGACAAAAAATGTGGATCATATGAATGAAAATGTGTTTGGCCGAGTTACATTTTTCCAAGTTTATGTTTGGTCTGTCAAAAAAATCGAAGTTTAAGTTTGACCTGAAACTATCATAGGTTTATTTTTTGGATTGAATCTGACATTTTCAAAAGTCTTTGTAACTTGTTAGCCTACATAAAAGTCTACTTATTTTAGACATATGTATATAAGCAATTCAAATAATATTTAAATAGACTAACAAACTAATAGACCAATGAGAATAAAAATTTGTTTGAATCCACATATTTTAACTTACCTATTAGCATAAGTTTTGTGTAGGTTAGGTCATTGACCCGTATCACCTATAATGGACCATGACATCTTTTGACGTCTGCGATAGTGAACGATAACAAAATTCAAGCACATCTAAGTTTAACTATCTGCAGAATATCGTGTTCAACTCAAATTCAACAATGAAGCAAACTTATTTTTTAACTTCCACAATGTTGTCATATGCAAACTGAATTCAAACATCATATATATTAGTCATTGTTTAATCTCTTTGAAGTCAAACATGCAAACTTCAAATGCATTACAATATCACAAGACAACAATACTTTGAATAAACAAAGTCAACACAACACTAGAACTCCATAACTCTCAGATAGAGCTTTTCACACTATTACCAATAAGGTAATGACTAGTGAATAAAACTCACAAAAAAATGATAAAATAGTTTATAATTTAGAATATTTGTGTGTTGAGAAGTGAAAAAAGTCCTCCTTAATATAGAAATTTTAGTTTTACTTTTCTAATTGAATATAAAGCTTATTAATTGATTAATTACTTTACTAGATTAGTTTTAAGAAATATTAATAAAAATATGAGAATTTTGAAATTCTTGCGCGTATGCGTGCGCACGCACATCGCTTTAGTACTACAAGTCTTAATGGATAAATTTTTTCTCACATAAAGTATTTTATTTTAATATTAGGTTTGGATCAAACAACATATGAATTGGTTTGAAAAACATTTTTAAATTTTATCAAAATTGCGCCTAAATAAATATTGTGAGACAAAAGTCATCCAATACTATGATTTCATAACATGCACCTCAAATTTAAGATGTAATTCAATTTTAAAATATTGACAGAACTAAGCTGTCCATTTTATATATATACAAATTCTTTTTTTTATATAAATTAGCGGACTCCAAAATATATTCCATATACCGAAATCATTTTCACTCCAACATAAAAAATAAAAAATAAAACTATCTTTGTAAATCAATTTACTAATAAAAATGCAACATGATCAATGATTTTCATGATTAATAAAGATAGTTAAGTTAAATGTTTTTTTATCTGTGTATGATAATCTTTTTCAAATTCACTATCACAAATAACTTGAATTAATGTAACTAAGATTTATTAACTTCTAGATCCTAAAAGAATTCCACACTTAGACTATTATTACTACCTTAATAATAGTTACACAATTTTCAAACACTCCATGTCTTAAACAACTCTTCTCTCCCATTCATTGGGTTCTTATGATTGTTTTAATTGGTCTTATCATGTCTAGGTAGTGACTTCTAGATCCTAAAAGAATTCCACATTGTGACTATTATTATTATCTAAATTTTGAAAGTATTGATTAAATTTTTATTTTTATTTTCTTAAAATGATATATTAATATACATTAACAAAAATTATGTTTCACCATGTAGCTACAATAATCAAGTCAAATAATTACATGCTTAAATAAATACAATAAGGACATAACATAAGAAACCTAAAACTTATATATAGATAGTGAATAAAAATGTGGATCATATGAATGAAAATATGTTTGGCCGAGTTACACTTTTCCAAGTTTATGTTTGGTCTGTCAAAAAAATCGAAGTTTAAGTTTGACCTGAAACTATCATAGGTTTATATTTTGGTTTGAATCTGACATTTTCAAAAGTCTTTGTAACTTGTTAGCCTACATAAAAGTTTACTTATTTTAAACATATGTATATAAGCAATTCAGATAATATTTAAATAGACTAACAAACTAATAGACCAATGAGAATAAAAATTTGTTTGAATCCACATATTTTAACTTACCTATTAGCATAAGTTTTGTGTAGGTTAGGTCATTGGCCCGTATCACCTATAATGGACCATGACATCTTTTGACGTCTGCGATAGTGAACGATAACAAAATTCAAGCACATCTAAGTTTAACTATCTCCAGAATATCGTGTTCAACTCGAATTCAACAATGAAGCAAACTTATTTTTTAACTTCCACAATGTTGTCATATGCAAACTGAATTCAAATATCATATATATTTGTCATTATTTCATCTCTTTGAAGTCAAACATGCAAACTTCAAATGTATTACAATATCACAAGACAACAATACTTTGAATAAACAAAGTCAACACAACACTAGAACTCCATAACTCTCAGATGAAGCTTTTCACACTATTACCAATAAGGCAATGACTAGTGAATAAAACTCATAAAAAGATGATAAAATAGTTTATAATTTAGAAAATTTGTGTGTTGAGAAGTGAAAAAAGTCCTCCTTAATATAGAAATTTTAGTTTTACTTTTCTAATTGAATATAAAGCTTATTAATTGATTAATTACTTTACTAGATTAGTTTTAAAAAATATTAATAATAATATGAGAATTTTGAAATTCTTGCGCGTATGCGTGCGCGCGCACATCGCTTTAGTACTACAATTCTTAATGGATAAATTTTTTCTCACATAAAGTATTTTATTTTAATATTAGGTTTGGATCAAACAACATATGACTTGGTTTGAAAAACATTTTTAAATTTTATCAAAATTACTCCTAAATAAATGTTGTGAGACAAAAGTCATCCAATACTATGATTTCATAACATGCACCTTAAATTTAAGATGTAATTAAATTTTAAAATATTGACAGAATTAAGTTGTCCATTTTATATATATATATAGAAATTCTTTTTTTTTATAGAAATTAGCGGACTCCAAAATATATTCCATATACCGAAATCATTTTCACTCCAACATAAAAAATAAAAAATAAAACTATTTTTGTAAATCAATTTACTACTAAAAATGCAACATGATCAATGATTTTCATAATTAATAAAGATAGTTAAGTTAAATGTTTTTTTATTTGTGTATGATAATCTTTTTCAAATTCACTATCACAAATAACTTGAATGAATGTAACTAAGGTTTATTAACTTCTAGATCCTAAAAGAATTCCACACTTAGACTATTATTACTACCTTAATAATAGTTACACAATTTTCAAACACTCCATGTCTTAAACAACTCTTCTCTCCTATTCATTGGGTTCTTATGACTGTTTTAATTGGTCTTATCATGTCTAGGTAGTGACTTCTAGATCCTAAAAGAATTCCACATTGTGACTTTTATTACTATCTAAATTTTGAAAGTATTGATTAAATTTTTATTTTTATTTTCTTAAAATGATATATTAATATACATTTATAAAAATTATGTTTCACCATGTAGCTACAATAATCAAGTCAAATAATTACATGCTTAAATAAATACAATAAGAACACAACATAAGAAACCTAAAACTAATATATAGATAGTGACAAAAATATGGATCATATGAATGAAAATATGTTTGGCCGAGTTACACTTTTCCAAGTTTATGTTTGGTCTGTCAAAAAAATCGAAGTTTAAGTTTGACCTGAAACTATCATAGGTTTATTTTTGGGTTTGAATTTTACATTTTCAAAAGTCTTTGTAACTTGTTAGCCTACATAAAAGTCTACTTATTTTAGACGTAGGAATATAAGCAATTCAAATAATATTTAAATAGACTAACAAACTAATAGACCAATGAGAATAAAAATTTGTTTGAATCCACATATTTTAACTTACCTATTAGCATAAGTATTGTGTAGGTTAGGTCATTAGCCCCTATCACCTATAATGGACCATGACATCTTTTGACGTCTGCGATAGTGAACGGTAACAAAATTCAAGCACATCATATCCAGAATATCGTATTCAAGTCAAATTCAACAATGAAGCAAACTTATTTTTTAACTTCCACAATGTTGTCATATGCAAACTAAATTCAAACATCATATATATTAGTCATTGATTCATCTCTTTGAAGTCAAACATGCAAACTTCAAATGCATTACAATATCACAAGACAACAATACTTTGAATAAACAAAGTCAACACAACACTAGAACTCCATAACTCTCAGATAGAGCTTTTCACACTATTACCAATAAGGTAATGACTAGTGAATAAAACTCACAAAAAAATGATAAAATAGTTTATAATTTAGAATATTTGTGTGTTGAGAAGTGAAAAAAGTCCTCCTTAATATAGAAATTTTAGTTTTACTTTTCAAATTGAATATAAAACTTATTAATTGATTAATTACTTTACTAGATTAGTTTTAAGAAATATTAAAAAAAGTTTGAGAATTTTGAAATTCATGCGCGTATGCGTGCGCACGCACATCGCTTTAGTACTACAAGTCTTAATGGATAAATTTTTTCTCACATAAAGTATTTTATTTTAATATTAGGTTTGGATCAAACAACATATGAATTGGTTTGAAAAACATTTTTAAATTTTATCAAAATTGCGCCTAAATAAATATTGTGAGACAAAAGTCATCCAATACTATGATTTCATAACATGCACCTCAAATTTAAGATGTAATTCAATTTTAAAATATTGACAGAACTAAGCTGTCCATTTTATATATATACAAATTCTTTTTTTTTATATAAATTAGCGGACTCCAAAATAAATTCCATATACCGAAATCATTTTCACTCCAACATAAAAAATAAAAAATAAAACTATTTTTGTAAATCAATTTACTACTAAAAATGCAACATGATCAATGATTTTCATAATTAATAAAGATAGTTAAGTTAAATGTTTTTTTATTTGTGTATGATAATCTTTTTCAAATTCACTATCACAAATAACTTGAATGAATGTAACTAAGGTTTATTAACTTCTAGATCCTAAAAGAATTCCACACTTAGACTATTATTACTACCTTAATAATAGTTACACAATTTTCAAACACTCCATGTCTTAAACAACTCTTCTCTCCTATTCATTGGGTTCTTATGACTGTTTTAATTGGTCTTATCATGTCTAGGTAGTGACTTCTAGATCCTAAAAGAATTCCACATTGTGACTTTTATTACTATCTAAATTTTGAAAGTATTGATTAAATTTTTATTTTTATTTTCTTAAAATGATATATTAATATACATTTATAAAAATTATGTTTCACCATGTAGCTACAATAATCAAGTCAAATAATTACATGCTTAAATAAATACAATAAGAACACAACATAAGAAACCTAAAACTAATATATAGATAGTGACAAAAATATGGATCATATGAATGAAAATATGTTTGGCCGAGTTACACTTTTCCAAGTTTATGTTTGGTCTGTCAAAAAAATCGAAGTTTAAGTTTGACCTGAAACTATCATAGGTTTATTTTTGGGTTTGAATTTTACATTTTCAAAAGTCTTTGTAACTTGTTAGCCTACATAAAAGTCTACTTATTTTAGACGTAGGAATATAAGCAATTCAAATAATATTTAAATAGACTAACAAACTAATAGACCAATGAGAATAAAAATTTGTTTGAATCCACATATTTTAACTTACCTATTAGCATAAGTATTGTGTAGGTTAGGTCATTAGCCCCTATCACCTATAATGGACCATGACATCTTTTGACGTCTGCGATAGTGAACGGTAACAAAATTCAAGCACATCATATCCAGAATATCGTATTCAAGTCAAATTCAACAATGAAGCAAACTTATTTTTTAACTTCCACAATGTTGTCATATGTAAACTAAATTCAAACATCATATATATTAGTCATTGTTTCATCTCTTTGAAGTCAAACATGCAAACTTCAAATGCATTACAATATCACAAGACAACAATACTTTGAATAAACAAAGTCAACACAACACTAGAACTCCATAACTCTCAGATAGAGCTTTTCACACTATTACCAATAAGGTAATGACTAGTGAATAAAACTCACAAAAAAATGATAAAATAGTTTATAATTTAGAATATTTGTGTGTTGAGAAGTGAAAAAAGTCCTCCTTAATATAGAAATTTTAGTTTTACTTTTCAAATTGAATATAAAACTTATTAATTGATTAATTACTTTACTAGATTAGTTTTAAGAAATATTAAAAAAAGTTTGAGAATTTTGAAATTCATGCGCGTATGCGTGCGCACGCACATCGCTTTAGTACTACAAGTCTTAATGGATAAATTTTTTCTCACATAAAGTATTTTATTTTAATATTAGGTTTGGATCAAACAACATATGAATTGGTTTGAAAAACATTTTTAAATTTTATCAAAATTGCGCCTAAATAAATATTGTGAGACAAAAGTCATCCAATACTATGATTTCATAACATGCACCTCAAATTTAAGATGTAATTCAATTTTAAAATATTGACAGAACTAAGCTGTCCATTTTATATATATACAAATTCTTTTTTTTTATATAAATTAGCGGACTCCAAAATAAATTCCATATACCGAAATCATTTTCACTCCAACATAAAAAATAAAAAATAAAACTATCTTTGTAAATCAATTTACTACTAAAAATGCAACATGATCAATGATTTTCATAATTAATAAAGTTAGTTAAGTTAAATGTTTTTTATTTGTGTATGATAATCTTTTTAAAATTCACTATCTCAAATAACTTGAATGAATGTAACTAAGGTTTATTAACTTCTAGATCCTAAAAGAATTCCACACTTAGACTATTATTACTACCTTAATAATAGTTACACAATTTTTAAACACTCCATGTCTTAAACAACTCTTCTCTCCCATTCATTGGGTTCTTATGATTGTTTTAATTGGTCTTATCATGTCTAGGTAGTGACTTCTAGATCCTGAAAGAATTCCACATTGTGACTATTATTACTATCTAAATTTTGAAAGTATTGATTAAATTTTCATTTTTATTTTCTTAAAATGATATATTAATATACATTTATAAAAATTATGTTTCACCATGTAGCTACAATAATCAAGTCAAATAATTACATGCTTAAATAATTACAATAAGCACACAACATAAGAAACCTAAAACTAATATATAAATAGTGACAAAAAATATGGATCATATGAATGAAAATATGTTTGGCCGAGTTACACTTTTCCAAGTTTATGTTTGGTCTGTCAAAAAAATCAAAGTTTAAGTTTGACCTGAAACTATCATAGGTTTATTTTTGGGTTTGTATCTGACATTTTCAAAAGTCTTTGTAACTTGTTAGCCTACATAAAAGTCTACTTATTTTAGACATATGTATATAAGCAATTCAAATAATATTTAAATAGACTAACAAACTAATAGACCAATGAGAATACAAATTTGTTTGAATCCACATATTTTAACTTACCTATTAGCATAAGTTTTGTATAGGTTAGGTCATTGGCCCGTATCACCTATAATGGACCATGTCATCTTTTGACGTCTGCAATAGTGAACGATAACAAAATTCAAGCACATCATCTCCAGAATATCGTGTTCAAGTCAAATTCAACAATGAAGCAAACTTGTTTTTTAACTTCCACAATGTTGTCATATGCAAACTTAATTCAAACATCATATATATTAGTCATTGTTTCATCTCTTTGAAGTCAAACATGCAAACTTCAAATGCATTACAATATCACAAGACAACAATTATTTGAATAAACAAAGTCAACACAACACTAGAACTCCATAACTCTCAGATGAAGCTTTTCACACTATTACCAATAAGGTAATGACTAGTGAATAAAACTCATAAAAAATGATAAAATAGTTTATAATTTAGAAAATTTGTGTGTTGAGAAGTGAAAAAAGTCCTCCTTAATATAGAAATTTTAGTTTTACTTTTCTAATTGAATATAAAGCTTATTAATTGATTAATTACTTTACTAGATTAGTTTTAAGAAATATTAATAATAATATGAGAATTTTGAAATTCTTGCGCGTATGCGTGCGCACGCACATAGTTTTAGTACTACAAGTCTTAATGGATAAATTTTTTCTCACATAAAGTATTTTATTTTAATATTAGGTTTGGATCAAACAACATATGAATTGGTTTGAAAAACATTTTTAAATTTTATCAAAATTGCGCCTAAATAAATGTTGTGACACAAAAGTCATCCAATACTATGATTTCATAACATGCACCATAAATTTAAGATGTAATTAAATTTTAAAATATTGACAGAACTAAGCTTTCCATTTTATATATATAGAAATTCTTTTGTTTTTTATAGAAATTAGCGGACTCCAAAATATATTCCATATACCGAAATCATTTTCACTCCAACATAAAAAATAAAAAATAAAACTATTTTTGTAAATCAATTTACTACTAAAAATGCAACATGATCAATGATTTTCATAATTAATAAAGATAGTTAAGTTAAATGTTTTTTTATTTGTGTATGATAATCTTTTTCAAATTCACTATCACAAATAACTTGAATGAATGTAACTAAGGTTTATTAACTTCTAGATTCTAAAAGAATTCCACACTTAGACTATTATTACTACCTTAATAATAGTTACACAATTTTCAAACACTCCATGTCTTAAACAACTCTTATCTTCCATTCATTGGGTTCTTATGATTGTTTTAATTGGTCTTATCATGTTTAGGTAGTGACTTCTAGATCCTAAAAGAATTCCACGTTGTGACTATTATTACTATCTAAATTTTGAAAGTATTGATTAAATTTTTATTTTTATTTTCTTAAAATGATATATTAATATACATTTATAAAAATTATGTTTCACCATGTAGCTACAATAATCAAGTCAAATAATTACATGCTTAAATAAATACAATAAGCACACAACATAAGAAACCTAAAACTAATATATAGATAGTGACAAAAATATGGATCATATGTATGAAAATATGCTTGGCCGAGTTACACTTTTCCAAGTTTATGTTTGGTCTGTCAAAAAAATTAAAGTTTAAGTTTGACCTGAAACTATCATAGGTTTATTTTTGGGTTTGAATCTGACATTTTCAAAAGTATGTATAACTTTTTAGCCTACATAAAAGTCTACTTATTTTAGACGTAGGAATATAAGCAATTCAAATAATATTTAAATAGACTAACAAACTAATAGACCAATGAGAATAAAAATTTGTTTGAATCCACATATTTTAACTTACCTGTTAGCATAAGTTTTGTGTAGGTTAGGTCCTTAGCCCCTATCACCTATAATGGACCATGACATCTTTTGACGTCTGCGATAGTGAACGGTAACAAAATTCAAGCACATCATCTCCAGAATATCGTGTTCAACTCAAATTCAACAATGAAGCAAACTTGTTTTTTAACTTCCATAATGTTGTCATATGCAAACTGAATTCAAACATCATATATATTAGTCATTGTTTCATCTCTTTGAAGTCAAACATGCAAACTTCAAATGCATTACAATATCACAAGACAACAATACTTTGAAGAAACAAAGTCAACACAACACTAGAACCCCAAAACTCTCAGATGAAGCTTTTCACACTATTACCAATAAGGCAATGACTAGTGAATAAAACTCATAAAAAAATGATAAAATAGTTTATAATTTAGAAAATTTGTGTGTTGAGAAGTGAAAAAAGTCCTCCTTAATATAGAAATTTTAGTTTTTCTTTTCTAATTGAATATAAAGCTTATTAATTGATTAATTACTTTACTAGATTAGTTTTAAGAAATATTAATAATAATATGAGAATTTTGAAGTTCTTACGCGTATGCGTGCGCATGCACATCGCTTTAGTACTACAAGTCTTAATGGATAAATTTTTTCTCACATAAAGTATTTTATTTTAATATTAGGTTTGGATCAAACAACATATGAATTGGTTTGAAAAACATTTTTAAATTTTATCAAAATTGCGCCTAAATAAATGTTGTGACACAAAAGTCATCCAATACTATGATTTCATAACATGCACCTTAAATTTAAGATGTAATTAAATTTTAAAATATTGACAGAACTAAGCTGTCCATTTTATATATATAGAAATTCTTTTTTTTTTATAGAAATTAGCGGACTCCAAAATATATTCCATATACCGAAATCATTTTCACTCCAACATAAAAAATAAAAAATAAAACTATTTTTGTAAATCAATTTACTACTAAAAATGCAACATGATCAATGATTTTCATAATTAATAAAGATACTTAAGTTAAATGTTTTTTTATTTGTGTATGATAATCTTTTTCAAATTCACTATCACAAATAACTTGAATGAATGTAACTAAGGTTTATTAACTTCTAGATTCTATAAGAATTCCACACTTACACTATTATTACTACCTTAATAATAGTTACACAATTTTCAAACACTCCATGTCTTAAACAACTCTTCTCTCCCATTCATTGGGTTCTTATGATTGTTTTAATTGGTCTTATCATGTCTAGGTAGTGACTTCTAGATCCTAAAAGAATTCCACATTGTGACTATTATTACTATCTAAATTTTGAAAGTATTGATTAAATTTTTATTTTTATTTTCTTAAAAAGATATATTAATATACATTTATAAAAATTATGTTTCACCATGTAACTACAATAATCAAGTCAAATAATTACATACTTAAATAAATACAATAAGCACATAACATAAGAAACCTAAAACTAATATATAGATAGTGACAAAAAATATGGATCATATGAATGAAAATATGTTTGGCCGTTTTACACTTTTCCAAGTTTATGTTTGGTCTGTCAAAAAAATCGAATTTTAAGTTTGACCTGAAACTATCATAGGTTTATTTTTGGGTTTGAATCTGACATTTTCAAAAGTCTTTGTAACTTGTTAGCCTACATAAAAGTCTATTTATTTTAGACATATGTATATAAGCAATTCAAATAATATTTAAATAGACTAACAAACTAATAGACCAATGAGAATAAAAATTTGTTTGAATCCACATATTTTAACTTACCTATTAGCATAAGTTTTGTGTAGGTTAGGTCATTGGCCCGTATCACCTATAATGGAACATGTCATCTTTTGACGTCTGCGATAGTGAACGATAACAAAATTCAAGCACATCTAAGTTTAACTATCTCTAGAATATCGTGTTCAACTCAAATTCAACAATGAAGCAAACTTATTTTTTAACTTCCACAATGTTGTCATATGCAAACTGAGTTCAAACATCATATATATTAGTCATTGTTTCATCTCTTTGAAGTCAAACATGCAAACTTCAAATGCATTACAATATCACAAGACAACAATTATTTGAATAAACAAAGTCAACACAACACTAGAACTCCATAACTCTCAGATGAAGCTTTTCACACTATTACCAATAAGGCAATGACTAGTGAATAAAACTCATAAAAAAATGATAAAATAGTTTATAATTTAGAAAATTTGTGTGTTGAGAAGTGAAAAAAGTCCTCCTTAATATAGAAATTTTAGTTTTACTTTTCTAATTGAATATAAAGCTTATTAATTGATTAATTACTTTACTAGATTAGTTTTAAGAAATATTAATAATAATAAGAGAATTTTGAAATTCTTGCGCGTATGCGTGTGCACGCACATCGCTTTAGTACTACAAGTCTTAATGGATAAATTTTTTCTCACATAAAGTATTTTATTTTAATATTAGGTTTGGATCAAACAACATATGAATTGGTTTGAAAAACATTTTTAAATTTTATCAAAATTGCGCCTAAATAAATGTTGTGACACAAAAGTCATCCAATACTATGATTTCATAACATGCACCTTAAATTTAAGATGTAATTAAATTTTAAAATATTGACAGAACTAAGCTGTCCATTTTATATATATAGAAATCTTTTTTTTATAGAAATTAGCGGACTCCAAAATATATTCCATATACCGAAATCATTTTCACTCCAACATAAAAAATAAAAAATAAAACTATTTTTGTAAATCAATTTACTACTAAAAATGCAACATGATCAATGATTTTCATAATTAATAAAGATAGTTAAGTTAAATGTTTTTTTATTTGTGTATGATAATCTTTTTCAAATTCACTATCACAAATAACTTGAATGAATGTAACTAAGGTTTATTAACTTCTAGATTCTAAAAGAATTCCACACTTAGACTATTATTACTACCTTAATAATAGTTACACAATTTTCAAACACTCCATGTCTTAAACAACTCTTATCTTCCATTCATTGGGTTCTTATGATTGTTTTAATTGGTCTTATCATGTCTAGGTAGTGACTTCTAGATCCTAAAAGAATTCCACATCGTGACTATTATTACTATCTAAATTTTGAAAGTATTGATTAAATTTTTATTTTTATTTTCTTAAAATGATATATTAATATACATTTATAAAAATTATGTTTCACCATGTAGCTACAATAATCAAGTCAAATAATTACATGCTTAAATAAATACAATCAGCACACAACATAAGAAACCTAAAACTAATATATAGATAGTGACAAAAATATGGATCATATGTATGAAAATATGTTTGGCCGAGTTACACTTTTCCAAGTTTATGTTTGGTCTGTCAAAAAAATCAAAGTTTAAGTTTGACCTGAAACTATCATAGGTTTATTTTTGGGTTTGAATCTGACATTTTCAAAAGTATGTATAACTTGTTAGCCTACATAAAAGTCTACTTATTTTAGACGTAGGAATATAAGCAATTCAAATAATATTTAAATAGACTAACAAACTAATAGACCAATGAGAATAAAAATTTGTTTGAATCCACATATTTTAACTTACCTATTAGCATAAGTTTTGTGTAGGTTAGGTCATTAGACCCTATCACCTATAATGGACCATGACATCTTTTGACGTTTGCGATAGTGAACGGTAACAAAATTCAAGCACATCATCTCCAGAATATCGTGTTCAAGTCAAATTCAACAATGAAGCAAACTTGTTTTTTAACTTCCATAATGTTGTCATATGCAAACTGAATTCAAACATCATATATTAGTCATTATTTCATCTCTTTGAAGTCAAACATGCAAACTTCAAATGCATTACAATATCACAAGACAACAATACTTTGAATAAACAAAGTCAACACAACACTAGAACCCCATAACTCTCAGATGAAGCTTTTCACACTATTACCAATAAGGCAATGACTAGTGAATAAAACTCATAAAAAAATGATAAAATAGTTTATAATTTAGAAAATTTGTGTGTTGAGAAGTGCAAAAAGTCCTCCTTAATATAGAAATTTTAGTTTTACCTTTCTAATTGAATATAAAGCTTATTAATTGATTAATTACTTTACAAGATTAGTTTTAAGAAATATTAATAATAATATGAGAATTTTGAAATTCTTGCGCGTATGCGTGCGCACGCACATCGCTTTAGTACTACAAGTCTTAATGGATAAATTTTTTCTCACATAAAGTATTTTATTTTAATATTAGGTTTGGATCAAACAACATATGAATTGGTTTGAAAAACATTTTTAAATTTTATCAAAATTGCGCCTAAATAAATGTTGTGACACAAAAGTCATCCAATACTATGATTTCATAACATGCACCTTAAATTTAAGATGTAATTAAATTTTAAAATATTGACAGAACTAAGCTGTCCATTTTATATATATAGAAATCTTTTTTTTTTATAGAAATTAGCGGACTCCAAAATATATTCCATATACCGAAATCATTTTCACTCCAACATAAAAAATAAAAAATAAAACTATTTTTGTAAATCAATTTACTACTAAAAATGCAACATGATCAATGATTTTCATAATTAATAAAGATACTTAAGTTAAATGTTTTTTTATTTGTGTATGATAATCTTTTTCAAATTCACTATCACAAATAACTTGAATGAATGTAACTAAGGTTTATTAACTTCTAGATTCTATAAGAATTCCACACTTACACTATTATTACTACCTTAATAATAGTTACACAATTTTCAAACACTCCATGTCTTAAACAACTCTTCTCTCCCATTCATTGGGTTCTTATGATTGTTTTAATTGGTCTTATCATGTCTAGGTAGTGACTTCTAGATCCTAAAAGAATTCCACATTGTGACTATTATTACTATCTAAATTTTGAAAGTATTGATTAAATTTTTATTTTTATTTTCTTAAAAAGATATATTAATATACATTTATAAAAATTATGTTTCACCATGTAACTACAATAATCAAGTCAAATAATTACATGCTTAAATAAATACAATAAGCACATAACATAAGAAACCTAAAACTAATATATAGATAGTGACAAAAAATATGGATCATATGAATGAAAATATGTTTGGCCGTTTTACACTTTTCCAAGTTTATGTTTGGTCTGTCAAAAAAATCGAAGTTTAAGTTTGACCTGAAACTATCATAGGTTTATTTTTGGGTTTGAATCTGACATTTTCAAAAGTCTTTGTAACTTGTTAGCCTACATAAAAGTCTATTTATTTTAGACATATGTATATAAGCAATTCAAATAATATTTAAATAGACTAACAAACTAATAGACCAATGAGAATAAAAATTTGTTTGAATCCACATATTTTAACTTACCTATTAGCATAAGTTTTGTGTAGGTTAGGTCATTGGCCCGTATCACCTATAATGGAACATGTCATCTTTTGACGTCTGCGATAGTGAACGATAACAAAATTCAAGCACATCTAAGTTTAACTATCTCCAGAATATCGTGTTCAAGTCAAATTCAACAATGAAGCAAACTTGTTTTTTAACTTCCATAATGTTGTCATATGCAAACTGAATTCAAACATCATATATTAGTCATTATTTCATCTCTTTGAAGTCAAACATGCAAACTTCAAATGCATTACAATATCACAAGACAACAATAATTTGAATAAACAAAGTCAACACAACACTAGAACCCCATAACTCTCAGATGAAGCTTTTCACACTATTACCAATAAGGCAATGACTAGTGAATAAAACTCATAAAAAATGATAAAATAGTTTATAATTTAGAAAATTTGTGTGTTGAGAAGTGCAAAAAGTCCTCCTTAATATAGAAATTTTAGTTTTACCTTTCTAATTGAATATAAAGCTTATTAATTGATTAATTACTTTACAAGATTAGTTTTAAGAAATATTAATAATAATATGAGAATTTTGAAATTCTTGCGCGTATGCGTGCGCACGCACATCGCTTTAGTACGACAAGTCTTAATGGATAAATTTTTTCTCACATAAAGTATTTTATTTTAATATTAGGTTTGGATCAAACAACATATGAATTGGTTTGAAAAACATTTTTAAATTTTATCCAAATTGCGCCTAAATAAATGTTGTGACACAAAAGTCATCCAATACTATGATTTCATAACATGCACCTTAAATTTAAGATGTAATTAAATTTTAAAATATTGACAGAACTAAGCTGTCCATTTTATATATATAGAAATCTTTTTTTTTTATAGAAATTAGCGGACTCCAAAATATATTCCATATACCGAAATCATTTTCACTCCAACATAAAAAATAAAAAATAAAACTATTTTTGTAAATCAATTTACTACTAAAAATGCAACATGATCAATGATTTTCATAATTAATAAAGATAGTTAAGTTAAATTTTTTTTTATTTGTGTATGATAATCTTTTTCAAATTCACTATCACAAATAACTTGAATGAATGTAACTAAGGTTTATTAACTTCTAGATTCTAAAAGAATTCCACACTTAGACTATTATTACTACCTTAATAATAGTTACACAATTTTCAAACACTCCATGTCTTAAACAACTCTTATCTTCCATTCATTGGGTTCTTATGATTGTTTTAATTGGTATTATCATGTCTAGGTAGTGACTTCTAGATCCTAAAAGAATTCCACATTGTGACTATTATTACTATCTAAATTTTCAAAGTATTGATTAAATTTTTATTTTTATTTTCTTAAAATGATATAATATTATACATTTATAAAAATTATGTTTCACCATGTAGCTACAATAATCAAGTCACATAATTACATGCTTAAATAAATACAATAAGCACACAACATAAGAAACCTAAAACTAATATATAGATAGTGGCAAAAAATATGGATCATATGAATGAAAATATGTTTGGCCGAGTTACACTTTTCCAAGTTTAAGTTTGGTCTGTCAAAAAAATTGAAGTTTAAGTTTGACCTGAAACTATCATAGGTTTATTTTTGGATTTGAATCTGACATTTTCAGAAGTCGGTATAACTTTAGCCTACATAAAAGTCTACTTATTTTAGACGTATGTATATAAGCAATTCAAATAATATTTAAATAGACTAACAAACTAATAGACCAATGAGAATAAAAATTTGTTTGAATCAACATATTTTAACTTACCTATTAGCATAAGTTTTGTGTAGGTTAGATCATTTGCCCCTATCACCTATAGTGGACCATGACATCTTTTGACGTCTGCGATAGTGAACGGTAACAAAATTCAAGCACATCTAAGTTTAACTATCTCCAGAATATCGTGTTCAAGTCAAATTCAACAATGAAGCAAACTTGTTTTTTAATTTGCACAATATTGTCATATGCAAACTTAATTCAAACATCATATATATTAGTCATTGTTTCATCTCTTTGAAGTCAAACATGCAAACTTCAAATGCATTACAATATCACAAGACAACAATACTTTGAATAAACAAAGTCAACACAACACTAGAACCCCATAACTCTCAGATTAAGCTTTTCACACTGTTACCAATAAGGCAATGACTAGTGAATAAAACTCATAACAAAATGAGAAGAAAAAAAAGTTAAAATAGTTTATAATTTAGAAATTTTATGTGTTGAGAAGTGAAAAAAGTCCTCCTTAATATAGAAATTTTAGTTTTACTTTTCTAATTGAATATAAATCTTATTAATTGATTAATTACTTTACTAGATTACTTTTAAGAAGTATTAATAAAAATATGAGAATTTTGAAATTCTTGCGCGTATGTGTGCGCACGCACATCGATTTAGTACTACAAGTCTTAATGGATAAGTTTATTCTCACATAAAGTATTTTATTTTAATATTAGGTTTGGATCACACAACATATTAATTGGTTTGAAAAACATTTTTAAATTTTATCAAAATTGCGCCTAATTAAATGGTGTGAGACAAAAGTCATCCAATACTATGATTTCATAACATGCACCTTAAATTTAAGATGTAATTCATTTTTAAAATATTGACAGAATTAAGCTGTCCATTTTATATATATAAAAATTCTTTTTTTTTTATAGAAATTAGCGGACTCCAAAATATATTCCATATACCGAAATCATTTTCATTCCAACATAAAAAATAAAAAATATAACTATTTTTGTAAATCAAATTACTACTAAAAATGCAACATGATCAATGATTTTCATAAATAATAAAGATAGTTAAGTTAAATGTTTTTTTATTTGTGTATGATAATATTTTTCAAATTCACTATCAAAAATAACTTGAATGAATGTAACTAAAGTTTAGTAACTTGTAGATCCTAAAAGAATTCCACACTTAGACTATTATTACTACCTTAATAATAGTTACACAATTTTCAAACACTCCATGTCTTAAACAATTCTTCTCTCCCATTCATTGGGTTCTTATGATTGTTTTAATTGGTCTTATCATGTCTAGGTAGTGACTTCTAGATCCTAAAAGAATTCCACATTGTGACTATTATTACTATCTAAATTTTCAAAGTATTGATTAAATTTTTATTTTTATTTTCTTAAAATGATATAATATTATACATTTATAAAAATTATGTTTCACCATGTAGCTACAATAATCAAGTCAAATAATTACATGCTTAAATAAATACAATAAGCACATAACATAAGAAACCTAAAACTAATATATAGATAGTGGCAAAAAATATGGATCATATGAATGAAAATATGTTTGGCCGAGTTACACTTTTCCAAGTTTAAGTTTGGTCTGTCAAAAAAATTGAAGTTTAAGTTTGACCTGAAACTATCATAGGTTTATTTTTGGATTTGAATCTGACATTTTCAGAAGTCGGTATAACTTTAGCCTACATAAAAGTCTACTTATTTTAGACGTATGTATATAAGCAATTCAAATAATATTTAAATAGACTAACAAACTAATAGACCAATGAGAATAAAAATTTGTTTGAATCAACATATTTTAACTTACCTATTAGCATAAGTTTTGTGTAGGTTAGATCATTTGCCCCTATCACCTATAGTGGACCATGACATCTTTTGACGTCTGCGATAGTGAACGGTAACAAAATTCAAGCACATCTAAGTTTAACTATCTCCAGAATATCGTGTTCAAGTCAAATTCAACAATGAAGCAAACTTGTTTTTTAATTTGCACAATATTGTCATATGCAAACTTAATTCAAACATCATATATATTAGTCATTGTTTCATCTCTTTGAAGTCAAACATGCAAACTTCAAATGCATTACAATATCACAAGACAACAATACTTTGAATAAACAAAGTCAACACAACACTAGAACCCCATAACTCTCAGATTAAGCTTTTCACACTGTTACCAATAAGGCAATGACTAGTGAATAAAACTCATAACAAAATGAGAAGAAAAAAAAGTTAAAATAGTTTATAATTTAGAAATTTTATGTGTTGAGAAGTGAAAAAAGTCCTCCTTAATATAGAAATTTTAGTTTTACTTTTCTAATTGAATATAAATCTTATTAATTGATTAATTACTTTACTAGATTACTTTTAAGAAGTATTAATAAAAATATGAGAATTTTGAAATTCTTGCGCGTATGTGTGCGCACGCACATCGATTTAGTACTACAAGTCTTAATGGATAAGTTTATTCTCACATAAAGTATTTTATTTTAATATTAGGTTTGGATCACACAACATATTAATTGGTTTGAAAAACATTTTTAAATTTTATCAAAATTGCGCCTAATTAAATGGTGTGAGACAAAAGTCATCCAATACTATGATTTCATAACATGCACCTTAAATTTAAGATGTAATTCATTTTTAAAATATTGACAGAATTAAGCTGTCCATTTTATATATATAAAAATTCTTTTTTTTTTATAGAAATTAGCGGACTCCAAAATATATTCCATATACCGAAATCATTTTCATTCCAACATAAAAAATAAAAAATATAACTATTTTTGTAAATCAAATTACTACTAAAAATGCAACATGATCAATGATTTTCATAAATAATAAAGATAGTTAAGTTAAATGTTTTTTTATTTGTGTATGATAATATTTTTCAAATTCACTATCAAAAATAACTTGAATGAATGTAACTAAAGTTTAGTAACTTGTAGATCCTAAAAGAATTCCACACTTAGACTATTATTACTACCTTAATAATAGTTACACAATTTTCAAACACTCCATGTCTTAAACAATTCTTCTCTCCCATTCATTGGGTTCTTATGATTGTTTTAATTGGTATTATCATGTCTAGGTAGTGACTTCTAGATCCTAAAAGAATTCCACATTGTGACTATTATTACTATCTAAATTTTCAAAGTATTGATTAAATTTTTATTTTTATTTTCTTAAAATGATATAATATTATACATTTATAAAAATTATGTTTCACCATGTAGCTACAATAATCAAGTCACATAATTACATGCTTAAATAAATACAATAAGCACATAACATAAGAAACCTAAAACTAATATATAGATAGTGGCAAAAAATATGGATCATATGAATGAAAATATGTTTGGCCGAGTTACACTTTTCCAAGTTTAAGTTTGGTCTGTCAAAAAAATTGAAGTTTAAGTTTGACCTGAAACTATCATAGGTTTATTTTTGGATTTGAATCTGACATTTTCAAAAGTCGGTATAACTTGTTAGCCTACATAAAAGTCTACTTATTTTAGACGTATGTATATAAGCAATTCAAATAATATTTAAATAGACTAACAAACTAATAGACCAATGAGAATAAAAATTTGTTTGAATCAACATATTTTAACTTACCTATTAGCATAAGTTTTGTGTAGGTTAGATCATTGGCCCCTATCACCTATAGTGGACCATGACATCTTTTGACGTCTGCGATAGTGAACGGTAACAAAATTCAAGCACATCTAAGTTTAACTATCTCCAGAATATCGTGTTCAAGTCAAATTCAACAATGAAGCAAACTTGTTTTTTAATTTGCACAATATTGTCATATGCAAACTTAATTCAAACATCATATATATTAGTCATTGTTTCATCTCTTTGAAGTCAAACATGCAAACTTCAAATGCATTACAATATCACAAGACAACAATACTTTGAATAAACAAAGTCAACACAACACTAGAACCCCATAACTCTCAGATTAAGCTTTTCACACTGTTACCAATAAGGCAATGACTAGTGAATAAAACTCATAACAAAATGAGAAGAAAAAAAAGTTAAAATAGTTTATAATTTAGAAATTTTATGTGTTGAGAAGTGAAAAAAGTCCTCCTTAATATAGAAATTTTAGTTTTACTTTTCTAATTGAATATAAATCTTATTAATTGATTAATTACTTTACTAGATTACTTTTAAGAAGTATTAATAAAAATATGAGAATTTTGAAATTCTTGCGCGTATGTGTGCGCACGCACATCGATTTAGTACTACAAGTCTTAATGGATAAGTTTATTCTCACATAAAGTATTTTATTTTAATATTAGGTTTGGATCACACAACATATTAATTGGTTTGAAAAACATTTTTAAATTTTATCAAAATTGCGCCTAATTAAATGGTGTGAGACAAAAGTCATCCAATACTATGATTTCATAACATGCACCTTAAATTTAAGATGTAATTCATTTTTAAAATATTGACAGAATTAAGCTGTCCATTTTATATATATAAAAAATCTTTTTTTTTTATAGAAATTAGCGGACTCCAAAATATATTCCATATACCGAAATCATTTTCATTCCAACATAAAAAATAAAAAATATAACTATTTTTGTAAATCAAATTACTACTAAAAATGCAACATGATCAATGATTTTCATAAATAATAAAGATAGTTAAGTTAAATGTTTTTTTATTTGTGTATGATAATATTTTTCAAATTCACTATCAAAAATAACTTGAATGAATGTAACTAAAGTTTAGTAACTTGTAGATCCTAAAAGAATTCCACACTTAGACTATTATTACTACCTTAATAATAGTTACACAATTTTCAAACACTCCATGTCTTAAACAATTCTTCTCTCCCATTCATTGGGTTCTTATGATTGTTTTAATTGGTATTATCATGTCTAGGTAGTGACTTCTAGATCCTAAAAGAATTCCACATTGTGACTATTATTACTATCTAAATTTTCAAAGTATTGATTAAATTTTTATTTTTATTTTCTTAAAATGATATAATATTATACATTTATAAAAATTATGTTTCACCATGTAGCTACAATAATCAAGTCACATAATTACATGCTTAAATAAATACAATAAGCACATAACATAAGAAACCTAAAACTAATATATAGATAGTGGCAAAAAATATGGATCATATGAATGAAAATATGTTTGGCCGAGTTACACTTTTCCAAGTTTAAGTTTGGTCTGTCAAAAAAATTGAAGTTTAAGTTTGACCTGAAACTATCATAGGTTTATTTTTGGATTTGAATCTGACATTTTCAAAAGTCGGTATAACTTGTTAGCCTACATAAAAGTCTACTTATTTTAGACGTATGTATATAAGCAATTCAAATAATATTTAAATAGACTAACAAACTAATAGACCAATGAGAATAAAAATTTGTTTGAATCAACATATTTTAACTTACCTATTAGCATAAGTTTTGTGTAGGTTAGATCATTGGCCCCTATCACCTATAGTGGACCATGACATCTTTTGACGTCTGCGATAGTGAACGGTAACAAAATTCAAGCACATCTAAGTTTAACTATCTCCAGAATATCGTGTTCAAGTCAAATTCAACAATGAAGCAAACTTGTTTTTTAATTTGCACAATATTGTCATATGCAAACTTAATTCAAACATCATATATATTAGTCATTGTTTCATCTCTTTGAAGTCAAACATGCAAACTTCAAATGCATTATAATATCACAAGACAACAATACTTTGAATAAA
Source organism: Vicia faba (assembly GCA_948472305.1). Taxonomy (NCBI): domain Eukaryota; kingdom Viridiplantae; phylum Streptophyta; class Magnoliopsida; order Fabales; family Fabaceae; genus Vicia; species Vicia faba. The sequence continues at coordinate 95,064 of CATIWC010001685.1, forward strand.
CAAAGTCAACACAACACTAGAACCCCATAACTCTCAGATTAAGCTTTTCACACTGTTACCAATAAGGCAATGACTAGTGAATAAAACTCATAACAAAATGAGAAGAAAAAAAAGTTAAAATAGTTTATAATTTAGAAATTTTATGTGTTGAGAAGTGAAAAAAGTCCTCCTTAATATAGAAATTTTAGTTTTACTTTTCTAATTGAATATAAATCTTATTAATTGATTAATTACTTTACTAGATTACTTTTAAGAAGTATTAATAAAAATATGAGAATTTTGAAATTCTTGCGCGTATGTGTGCGCACGCACATCGATTTAGTACTACAAGTCTTAATGGATAAGTTTATTCTCACATAAAGTATTTTATTTTAATATTAGGTTTGGATCACACAACATATTAATTGGTTTGAAAAACATTTTTAAATTTTATCAAAATTGCGCCTAATTAAATGGTGTGAGACAAAAGTCATCCAATACTATGATTTCATAACATGCACCTTAAATTTAAGATGTAATTCATTTTTAAAATATTGACAGAATTAAGCTGTCCATTTTATATATATAAAAATTCTTTTTTTTTTATAGAAATTAGCGGACTCCAAAATATATTCCATATACCGAAATCATTTTCATTCCAACATAAAAAATAAAAAATAAAAAATATAACTATTTTTGTAAATCAAATTACTACTAAAAATGCAACATGATCAATGATTTTCATAAATAATAAAGATAGTTAAGTTAAATGTTTTTTTATTTGTGTATGATAATATTTTTCAAATTCACTATCAAAAATAACTTGAATGAATGTAACTAAAGTTTAGTAACTTGTAGATCCTAAAAGAATTCCACACTTAGACTATTATTACTACCTTAATAATAGTTACACAATTTTCAAACACTCCATGTCTTAAACAATTCTTCTCTCCCATTCATTGGGTTCTTATGATTGTTTTAATTGGTATTATCATGTCTAGGTAGTGACTTCTAGATCCTAAAAGAATTCCACATTGTGACTATTATTACTATCTAAATTTTCAAAGTATTGATTAAATTTTTATTTTTATTTTCTTAAAATGATATAATATTATACATTTATAAAAATTATGTTTCACCATGTAGCTACAATAATCAAGTCACATAATTACATGCTTAAATAAATACAATAAGCACATAACATAAGAAACCTAAAACTAATATATAGATAGTGGCAAAAAATATGGATCATATGAATGAAAATATGTTTGGCCGAGTTACACTTTTCCAAGTTTAAGTTTGGTCTGTCAAAAAAATTGAAGTTTAAGTTTGACCTGAAACTATCATAGGTTTATTTTTGGATTTGAATCTGACATTTTCAAAAGTCGGTATAACTTGTTAGCCTACATAAAAGTCTACTTATTTTAGACGTATGTATATAAGCAATTCAAATAATATTTAAATAGACTAACAAACTAATAGACCAATGAGAATAAAAATTTGTTTGAATCAACATATTTTAACTTACCTATTAGCATAAGTTTTGTGTAGGTTAGATCATTGGCCCCTATCACCTATAGTGGACCATGACATCTTTTGACGTCTGCGATAGTGAACGGTAACAAAATTCAAGCACATCTAAGTTTAACTATCTCCAGAATATCGTGTTCAAGTCAAATTCAACAATGAAGCAAACTTGTTTTTTAATTTGCACAATATTGTCATATGCAAACTTAATTCAAACATCATATATATTAGTCATTGTTTCATCTCTTTGAAGTCAAACATGCAAACTTCAAATGCATTACAATATCACAAGACAACAATACTTTGAATAAACAAAGTCAACACAACACTAGAACCCCATAACTCTCAGATTAAGCTTTTCACACTGTTACCAATAAGGCAATGACTAGTGAATAAAACTCATAACAAAATGAGAAGAAAAAAAAGTTAAAATAGTTTATAATTTAGAAATTTTATGTGTTGAGAAGTGAAAAAAGTCCTCCTTAATATAGAAATTTTAGTTTTACTTTTCTAATTGAATATAAATCTTATTAATTGATTAATTACTTTACTAGATTACTTTTAAGAAGTATTAATAAAAATATGAGAATTTTGAAATTCTTGCGCGTATGTGTGCGCACGCACATCGATTTAGTACTACAAGTCTTAATGGATAAGTTTATTCTCACATAAAGTATTTTATTTTAATATTAGGTTTGGATCACACAACATATTAATTGGTTTGAAAAACATTTTTAAATTTTATCAAAATTGCGCCTAATTAAATGGTGTGAGACAAAAGTCATCCAATACTATGATTTCATAACATGCACCTTAAATTTAAGATGTAATTCATTTTTAAAATATTGACAGAATTAAGCTGTCCATTTTATATATATAAAAAATCTTTTTTTTTTATAGAAATTAGCGGACTCCAAAATATATTCCATATACCGAAATCATTTTCATTCCAACATAAAAAATAAAAAATATAACTATTTTTGTAAATCAAATTACTACTAAAAATGCAACATGATCAATGATTTTCATAAATAATAAAGATAGTTAAGTTAAATGTTTTTTTATTTGTGTATGATAATATTTTTCAAATTCACTATCAAAAATAACTTGAATGAATGTAACTAAAGTTTAGTAACTTGTAGATCCTAAAAGAATTCCACACTTAGACTATTATTACTACCTTAATAATAGTTACACAATTTTCAAACACTCCATGTCTTAAACAATTCTTATCTCCCATTCATTGGGTTCTTATGATTGTTTTAATTGGTCTTATCATGTCTAGGTAGTGACTTCTAGATCCTAAAAGAATTCCACATTGTGACTATTATTACTATCTAAATTTTCAAAGTATTGATTAAATTTTTATTTTTATTTTCTTAAAATGATATAATATTATACATTTATAAAAATTATGTTTCACCATGTAGCTACAATAATCAAGTCACATAATTACATGCTTAAATAAATACAATAAGCACATAACATAAGAAACCTAAAACTAATATATAGATAGTGGCAAAAAATATGGATCATATGAATGAAAATATGTTTGGCCGAGTTACACTTTTCCAAGTTTAAGTTTGGTCTGTCAAAAAAATTGAAGTTTAAGTTTGACCTGAAACTATCATAGGTTTATTTTTGGATTTGAATCTGACATTTTCAAAAGTCGGTATAACTTGTTAGCCTACATAAAAGTATACTTATTTTAGACGTATGTATATAAGCAATTCAAATAATATTTAAATAGACTAACAAACTAATAGACCAATGAGAATAAAAATTTGTTTGAATCAACATATTTTAACTTACCTATTAGCATAAGTTTTGTGTAGGTTAGATCATTGGCCCCTATCACCTATAGTGGACCATGACATCTTTTGACGTCTGCGATAGTGAACGGTAACAAAATTCAAGCACATCTAAGTTTAACTATCTCCAGAATATCGTGTTCAAGTCAAATTCAACAATGAAGCAAACTTGTTTTTTAATTTGCACAATATTGTCATATGCAAACTTAATTCAAACATCATATATATTAGTCATTGTTTCATCTCTTTGAAGTCAAACATGCAAACTTCAAATGCATTACAATATCACAAGACAACAATACTTTGAATAAACAAAGTCAACACAACACTAGAACCCCATAACTCTCAAATTAAGCTTTTCACACTGTTACCAATAAGGCAATGACTAGTGAATAAAACTCATAACAAAATGAGAAGAAAAAAAAGTTAAAATAGTTTATAATTTAGAAATTTTATGTGTTGAGAAGTGAAAAAAGTCCTCCTTAATATAGAAATTTTAGTTTTACTTTTCTAATTGAATATAAATCTTATTAATTGATTAATTACTTTACTAGATTACTTTTAAGAAGTATTAATAAAAATATGAGAATTTTGAAATTCTTGCGCGTATGTGTGCGCACGCACATCGATTTAGTACTACAAGTCTTAATGGATAAGTTTATTCTCACATAAAGTATTTTATTTTAATATTAGGTTTGGATCACACAACATATTAATTGGTTTGAAAAACATTTTTAAATTTTATCAAAATTGCGCCTAATTAAATGGTGTGAGACAAAAGTCATCCAATACTATGATTTCATAACATGCACCTTAAATTTAAGATGTAATTCATTTTTAAAATATTGACAGAATTAAGCTGTCCATTTTATATATATAAAAATTCTTTTTTTTTTATAGAAATTAGCGGACTCCAAAATATATTCCATATACCGAAATCATTTTCATTCCAACATAAAAAATAAAAAATAAAAAATATAACTATTTTTGTAAATCAAATTACTACTAAAAATGCAACATGATCAATGATTTTCATAAATAATAAAGATAGTTAAGTTAAATGTTTTTTTATTTGTGTATGATAATATTTTTCAAATTCACTATCAAAAATAACTTGAATGAATGTAACTAAAGTTTAGTAACTTGTAGATCCTAAAAGAATTCCACACTTAGACTATTATTACTACCTTAATAATAGTTACACAATTTTCAAACACTCCATGTCTTAAACAATTCTTCTCTCCCATTCATTGGGTTCTTATGATTGTTTTAATTGGTATTATCATGTCTAGGTAGTGACTTCTAGATCCTAAAAGAATTCCACATTGTGACTATTATTACTATCTAAATTTTCAAAGTATTGATTAAATTTTTATTTTTATTTTCTTAAAATGATATAATATTATACATTTATAAAAATTATGTTTCACCATGTAGCTACAATAATCAAGTCACATAATTACATGCTTAAATAAATACAATAAGCACATAACATAAGAAACCTAAAACTAATATATAGATAGTGGCAAAAAATATGGATCATATGAATGAAAATATGTTTGGCCGAGTTACACTTTTCCAAGTTTAAGTTTGGTCTGTCAAAAAAATTGAAGTTTAAGTTTGACCTGAAACTATCATAGGTTTATTTTTGGATTTGAATCTGACATTTTCAAAAGTCGGTATAACTTGTTAGCCTACATAAAAGTCTACTTATTTTAGACGTATGTATATAAGCAATTCAAATAATATTTAAATAGACTAACAAACTAATAGACCAATGAGAATAAAAATTTGTTTGAATCAACATATTTTAACTTACCTATTAGCATAAGTTTTGTGTAGGTTAGATCATTGGCCCCTATCACCTATAGTGGACCATGACATCTTTTGACGTCTGCGATAGTGAACGGTAACAAAATTCAAGCACATCTAAGTTTAACTATCTCCAGAATATCGTGTTCAAGTCAAATTCAACAATGAAGCAAACTTGTTTTTTAATTTGCACAATATTGTCATATGCAAACTTAATTCAAACATCATATATATTAGTCATTGTTTCATCTCTTTGAAGTCAAACATGCAAACTTCAAATGCATTACAATATCACAAGACAACAATACTTTGAATAAACAAAGTCAACACAACACTAGAACCCCATAACTCTCAGATTAAGCTTTTCACACTGTTACCAATAAGGCAATGACTAGTGAATAAAACTCATAACAAAATGAGAAGAAAAAAAAGTTAAAATAGTTTATAATTTAGAAATTTTATGTGTTGAGAAGTGAAAAAAGTCCTCCTTAATATAGAAATTTTAGTTTTACTTTTCTAATTGAATATAAATCTTATTAATTGATTAATTACTTTACTAGATTACTTTTAAGAAGTATTAATAAAAATATGAGAATTTTGAAATTCTTGCGCGTATGTGTGCGCACGCACATCGATTTAGTACTACAAGTCTTAATGGATAAGTTTATTCTCACATAAAGTATTTTATTTTAATATTAGGTTTGGATCAAACAACATATTAATTGGTTTGAAAAACATTTTTAAATTTTATCAAAATTGCGCCTAATTAAATGGTGTGAGACAAAAGTCATCCAATACTATGATTTCATAACATGCACCTTAAATTTAAGATGTAATTCATTTTTAAAATATTGACAGAATTAAGCTGTCCATTTTATATATATAAAAATTCTTTTTTTTTTATAGAAATTAGCGGACTCCAAAATATATTCCATATACCGAAATCATTTTCATTCCAACATAAAAAATAAAAAATATAACTATTTTTGTAAATCAATTTACTACTAAAAATGCAACATGATCAATGATTTTCATAAATAATAAAGATAGTTAAGTTAAATGTTTTTTTATTTGTGTATGATAATATTTTTCAAATTCACTATTAAAAATAACTTGAATGAATGTAACTAAAGTTTAGTAACTTGTAGATCCTAAAAGAATTCCACACTTAGACTATTATTACTACCTTAATAATAGTTACACAATTTTCAAACACTCCATGTCTTAAACAATTCTTCTCTCCCATTCATTGGGTTCTTATGATTGTTTTAATTGGTATTATCATGTCTAGGTAGTGACTTCTAGATCCTAAAAGAATTCCACATTGTGACTATTATTACTATCTAAATTTTCAAAGTATTGATTAAATTTTTATTTTTATTTTCTTAAAATGATATAATATTATACATTTATAAAAATTATGTTTCACCATGTAGCTACAATAATCAAGTCACATAATTACATGCTTAAATAAATACAATAAGCACATAACATAAGAAACCTAAAACTAATATATAGATAGTGGCAAAAAATATGGATCATATGAATGAAAATATGTTTGGCCGAGTTACACTTTTCCAAGTTTAAGTTTGGTCTGTCAAAAAAATTGAAGTTTAAGTTTGACCTGAAACTATCATAGGTTTATTTTTGGATTTGAATCTGACATTTTCAAAAGTCGGTATAACTTGTTAGCCTACATAAAAGTCTACTTATTTTAGACGTATGTATATAAGCAATTCAAATAATATTTAAATAGACTAACAAACTAATAGACCAATGAGAATAAAAATTTGTTTGAATCAACATATTTTAACTTACCTATTAGCATAAGTTTTGTGTAGGTTAGATCATTGGCCCCTATCACCTATAGTGGACCATGACATCTTTTGACGTCTGCGATAGTGAACGGTAACAAAATTCAAGCACATCTAAGTTTAACTATCTCCAGAATATCGTGTTCAAGTCAAATTCAACAATGAAGCAAACTTGTTTTTTAATTTGCACAATATTGTCATATGCAAACTTAATTCAAACATCATATATATTAGTCATTGTTTCATCTCTTTGAAGTCAAACATGCAAACTTCAAATGCATTATAATATCACAAGACAACAATACTTTGAATAAACAAAGTCAACACAACACTAGAACCCCATAACTCTCAGATTAAGCTTTTCACACTGTTACCAATAAGGCAATGACTAGTGAATAAAACTCATAACAAAATGAGAAGAAAAAAAAGTTAAAATAGTTTATAATTTAGAAATTTTATGTGTTGAGAAGTGAAAAAAGTCCTCCTTAATATAGAAATTTTAGTTTTACTTTTCTAATTGAATATAAATCTTATTAATTGATTAATTACTTTACTAGATTACTTTTAAGAAGTATTAATAAAAATATGAGAATTTTGAAATTCTTGCGCGTATGTGTGCGCACGCACATCGATTTAGTACTACAAGTCTTAATGGATAAGTTTATTCTCACATAAAGTATTTTATTTTAATATTAGGTTTGGATCACACAACATATTAATTGGTTTGAAAAACATTTTTAAATTTTATCAAAATTGCGCCTAATTAAATGGTGTGAGACAAAAGTCATCCAATACTATGATTTCATAACATGCACCTTAAATTTAAGATGTAATTCATTTTTAAAATATTGACAGAATTAAGCTGTCCATTTTATATATATAAAAATTCTTTTTTTTTATAGAAATTAGCGGACTCCAAAATATATTCCATATACCGAAATCATTTTCATTCCAACATAAAAAATAAAAAATATAACTATTTTTGTAAATCAAATTACTACTAAAAATGCAACATGATCAATGATTTTCATAAATAATAAAGATAGTTAAGTTAAATGTTTTTTTATTTGTGTATGATAATATTTTTCAAATTCACTATCAAAAATAACTTGAATGAATGTAACTAAAGTTTAGTAACTTGTAGATCCTAAAAGAATTCCACACTTAGACTATTATTACTACCTTAATAATAGTTACACAATTTTCAAACACTCCATGTCTTAAACAATTCTTCTCTCCCATTCATTGGGTTCTTATGATTGTTTTAATTGGTATTATCATGTCTAGGTAGTGACTTCTAGATCCTAAAAGAATTCCACATTGTGACTATTATTACTATCTAAATTTTCAAAGTATTGATTAAATTTTTATTTTTATTTTCTTAAAATGATATAATATTATACATTTATAAAAATTATGTTTCACCATGTAGCTACAATAATCAAGTCACATAATTACATGCTTAAATAAATACAATAAGCACATAACATAAGAAACCTAAAACTAATATATAGATAGTGGCAAAAAATATGGATCATATGAATGAAAATATGTTTGGCCGAGTTACACTTTTCCAAGTTTAAGTTTGGTCTGTCAAAAAAATTGAAGTTTAAGTTTGACCTGAAACTATCATAGGTTTATTTTTGGATTTGAATCTGACATTTTCAAAAGTCGGTATAACTTGTTAGCCTACATAAAAGTCTACTTATTTTAGACGTATGTATATAAGCAATTCAAATAATATTTAAATAGACTAACAAACTAATAGACCAATGAGAATAAAAATTTGTTTGAATCAACATATTTTAACTTACCTATTAGCATAAGTTTTGTGTAGGTTAGATCATTGGCCCCTATCACCTATAGTGGACCATGACATCTTTTGACGTCTGCGATAGTGAACGGTAACAAAATTCAAGCACATCTAAGTTTAACTATCTCCAGAATATCGTGTTCAAGTCAAATTCAACAATGAAGCAAACTTGTTTTTTAATTTGCACAATATTGTCATATGCAAACTTAATTCAAACATCATATATATTAGTCATTGTTTCATCTCTTTGAAGTCAAACATGCAAACTTCAAATGCATTACAATATCACAAGACAACAATACTTTGAATAAACAAAGTCAACACAACACTAGAACCCCATAACTCTCAGATTAAGCTTTTCACACTGTTACCAATAAGGCAATGACTAGTGAATAAAACTCATAACAAAATGAGAAGAAAAAAAAGTTAAAATAGTTTATAATTTAGAAATTTTATGTGTTGAGAAGTGAAAAAAGTCCTCCTTAATATAGAAATTTTAGTTTTACTTTTCTAATTGAATATAAATCTTATTAATTGATTAATTACTTTACTAGATTACTTTTAAGAAGTATTAATAAAAATATGAGAATTTTGAAATTCTTGCGCGTATGTGTGCGCACGCACATCGATTTAGTACTACAAGTCTTAATGGATAAGTTTATTCTCACATAAAGTATTTTATTTTAATATTAGGTTTGGATCACACAACATATTAATTGGTTTGAAAAACATTTTTAAATTTTATCAAAATTGCGCCTAATTAAATGGTGTGAGACAAAAGTCATCCAATACTATGATTTCATAACATGCACCTTAAATTTAAGATGTAATTCATTTTTAAAATATTGACAGAACTAAGCTGTCCATTTTATATATATAAAAATTCTTTTTTTTTTTATAGAAATTAGCGGACTCCAAAATATATTCCATATACCGAAATCATTTTCATTCCAACATAAAAAATAAAAAATAAAAAATATAACTATTTTTGTAAATCAATTTACTACTAAAAATGCAACATGATCAATGATTTTCATAAATAATAAAGATAGTTAAGTTAAATGTTTTTTTATTTGTGTATCATAATATTTTTCAAATTCACTATCAAAAATAACTTGAATGAATGTAACTAAAGTTTAGTAACTTGTAGATCCTAAAAGAATTCCACACTTAGACTATTATTACTACCTTAATAATAGTTACACAATTTTCAAACACTCCATGTCTTAAACAACTCTTCTCTCCCATTCATTGGGTTCTTATGATTGTTTTAATTGGTCTTATCATGTATAGGTAGTGACTTCTAGATCCTAAAAGAATTCCACATTGTGACTATTATTACTATCTAAATTTTCAAAGTATTGATTAAATTTTTATTTTTATTTTCTTAAAATGATATAATATTATACATTTATAAAAATTATGTTTCACCATGTAGCTACAATAATCAAGTCACATAATTACATGCTTAAATAAATACAATAAGCACATAACATAAGAAACCTAAAACTAATATATAGATAGTGGCAAAAAATATGGATCATATGAATGAAAATATGTTTGGCCGAGTTACACTTTTCCAAGTTTAAGTTTGGTCTGTCAAAAAAATTGAAGTTTAAGTTTGACCTGAAACTATCATAGGTTTATTTTTGGATTTGAATCTGACATTTTCAAAAGTCGGTATAACTTGTTAGCCTACATAAAAGTCTACTTATTTTAGACGTATGTATATAAGCAATTCAAATAATATTTAAATAGACTAACAAACTAATAGACCAATGAGAATAAAAATTTGTTTGAATCAACATATTTTAACTTACCTATTAGCATAAGTTTTGTGTAGGTTAGATCATTGGCCCCTATCACCTATAGTGGACCATGACATCTTTTGACGTCTGCGATAGTGAACGGTAACAAAATTCAAGCACATCTAAGTTTAACTATCTCCAGAATATCGTGTTCAAGTCAAATTCAACAATGAAGCAAACTTGTTTTTTAACTTGCACAATATTGTCATATGCAAACTTAATTCAAACATCATATATATTAGTCATTGTTTCATCTCTTTGAAGTCAAACATGCAAACTTCAAATGCATTACAATATCACAAGACAACAATACTTTGAATAAACAAAGTCAACACAACACTAGAACCCCATAACTCTCAGATTAAGCTTTTCACACTGTTACCAATAAGGCAATGACTAGTGAATAAAACTCATAACAAAATGAGAAGAAAAAAAAGTTAAAATAGTTTATAATTTAGAAATTTTATGTGTTGAGAAGTGAAAAAAGTCCTCCTTAATATAGAAATTTTAGTTTTACTTTTCTAATTGAATATAAATCTTATTAATTGATTAATTACTTTACTAGATTACTTTTAAGAAGTATTAATAAAAATATGAGAATTTTGAAATTCTTGCGCGTATGTGTGCGCACGCACATCGATTTAGTACTACAAGTCTTAATGGATAAGTTTATTCTCACATAAAGTATTTTATTTTAATATTAGGTTTGGATCAAACAACATATTAATTGGTTTGAAAAACATTTTTAAATTTTATCAAAATTGCGCCTAATTAAATGGTGTGAGACAAAAGTCATCCAATACTATGATTTCATAACATGCACCTTAAATTTAAGATGTAATTCATTTTTAAAATATTGACAGAATTAAGCTGTCCATTTTATATATATAAAAATTCTTTTTTTTTATAGAAATTAGCAGACTCCAAAATATATTCCATATACCGAAATCATTTTCACTCCAACATAAAAAATAAAAAATATAATTGTTTTTGTAAATCAATTTACTACTAAAAATGCAATATGATCAATGATTTTCATAATTAATAAAGATAGTTAAGTTAAATGTTTTTTTATTTGTGTATGATAATCTTTTTCAAATTCACTATCACAAATAACTTGAATGAATGTAACTAACGTTTAGTAACTTGTAGATCCTAAAAGAATTCCACACTTAGACTATTATTACTACCTTAATAATAGTTACACAATTTTCAAACACTCCATGTCTTAAACAACTCTTCTCTCCCAATCATTGTGTTCTTATGATTGTTTTAATTGGTTTTATCATGTTTAGGTAGTGACTTCTAGATCCTAAAAGAATTCCACATTGTGACTATTATTACTATCTAAATTTTGAAAGTATTGATTAAATTTTTATTTTTATTTTCTTAAAATGATATATTATTATACATTTATAAAAACTATGTTTCACCATGTAGCTACAATAATCAAGTCACATAATTACATGCTTAAATAAATACAATAAGCACATAACATAAGAAACCTAAAACTAATATATAGATAGTGGCAAAAAATATGGATCATATGAATGAAAATATGTTTGGCCGAGTTACACTTTTCCAAGTTTAAGTTTGGTCTGTCAAAAAAATTGAAGTTTAAGTTTGACCTGAAACTATCATAGGTTTATTTTTGGGTTGAATCTGACATTTTCAAAAGTCGGTATAACTTGTTAGCCTACATAAAAGTCTACTTATTTTAGACGTATGTATATAAGCAATTCAAATAATATATAAATAGACTAACAAACTAATAGACCAATGAGAATAAAAATTTGTTTGAATCAACATATTTTAACTTACCTATTAGCATAAGTTTTGTGTAGGTTAGGTCATTGGCCCCTATCACCTATAGTGGACCATGACATCTTTTGACGTATGCGATAGTGAACGGTAACAAAATTCAAGCACATCTAAGTTTAACTATCTCCAGAATATCGTGTTCAAGTCAAATTCAACAATGAAGCAAACTTGTTTTTTAACTTGCACAATATTGTCATATGCAAACTGAATTCAAACATCATATATATTAGTCATTGTTTCATCTCTTTGAAGTCAAACATGCAAACTTCAAATGCATTACAATATCACAAGACAACAATACTTTGAATAAACAAAGTCAAAACAACACTAGAACCCCATAACTCTCAGATGAAGCTTTTCACACTGTTACCAATAAGGCAATGACTAGTGAATAAAACTCATAACAAAATGAAAAAAAAAAGTTAAAATAGTTTATAATTTAGAAAATTTATGTGTTGAGAAGTGAAAAAAGTCCTCCTTAATATAGAAATTTTAGTTTTACTTTTCTAATTGAATATAAATCTTATTAATTGATTAATTACTTTACTAGATTACTTTTAAGAAGTATTAATAAAAATATGAGAATTTTGAAATTCTTGCGCGTATGTGTGCGCACGCACATCGATTTAGTACTACAAGTCTTAATGGATAAGTTTATTCTCACATAAAGTATTTTATTTTAATATTAGGTTTGGATCACACAACATATTAATTGGTTTGAAAAACATTTTTAAATTTTATCAAAATTGCGCCTAATTAAATGGTGTGAGACAAAAGTCATCCAATACTATGATTTCATAACATGCACCTTAAATTTAAGATGTAATTCATTTTTAAAATATTGACAGAACTAAGCTGTCCATTTTATATATATAAAAATTCTTTTTTTTATAGAAATTAGCAGACTCCAAAATATATTCCATATACCGAAATCATTTTCACTCCAACATAAAAAATAAAAAATATAATTGTTTTTGTAAATCAATTTACTACTAAAAATGCAATATGATCAATGATTTTCATAATTAATAAAGATAGTTAAGTTAAATGTTTTTTTATTTGTGTATGATAATCTTTTTCAAATTCACTATCACAAATAACTTGAATGAATGTAACTAACGTTTAGTAACTTGTAGATCCTAAAAGAATTCCACACTTAGACTATTATTACTACCTTAATAATAGTTACACAATTTTCAAACACTCCATGTCTTAAACAACTCTTCTCTCCCAATCATTGTGTTCTTATGATTGTTTTAATTGGTTTTATCATGTTTAGGTAGTGACTTCTAGATCCTAAAAGAATTCCACATTGTGACTATTATTACTATCTAAATTTTGAAAGTATTGATTAAATTTTTATTTTTATTTTCTTAAAATGATATATTATTATACATTTATAAAAACTATGTTTCACCATGTAGCTACAATAATCAAGTCACATAATTACATGCTTAAATAAATACAATAAGCACATAACATAAGAAACCTAAAACTAATATATAGATAGTGGCAAAAAATATGGATCATATGAATGAAAATATGTTTGGCCGAGTTACACTTTTCCAAGTTTAAGTTTGGTCTGTCAAAAAAATTGAAGTTTAAGTTTGACCTGAAACTATCATAGGTTTATTTTTGGGTTGAATCTGACATTTTCAAAAGTCGGTATAACTTGTTAGCCTACATAAAAGTCTACTTATTTTAGACGTATGTATATAAGCAATTTAAATAATATATAAATAGACTAACAAACTAATAGACCAATGAGAATAAAAATTTGTTTGAATCAACATATTTTAACTTACCTATTAGCATAAGTTTTGTGTAGGTTAGGTCATTGGCCCCTATCACCTATAGTGGACCATGACATCTTTTGACGTATGCGATAGTGAACGGTAACAAAATTCAAGCACATCTAAGTTTAACTATCTCCAGAATATCGTGTTCAGGTCAAATTCAACAATGAAGCAAACTTGTTTTTTAACTTGCACAATATTGTCATATGCAAACTTAATTCAAACATCGTATATATTAGTCATTGTTTCATCTCTTTGAAGTCAAACATGCAAACTTCAATTGCATTACAATATCACAAGACAACAATACTTTGAATAAACAAAGTCAACACAACACTAGAACCCCATAACTCTCAGATGAAGCTTTTCACACTGTTACCAATAAGGCAATGACTAGTGAATAAAACTCATAACAAAATGAGAAAAAAAAAGTTAAAATAGTTTATAATTTAGAAAATTTATGTGTTGAGAAGTGAAAAAAGTCCTCCTTAATATAGAAATTTTAGTTTTACTTTTCTAATTGAATATAAATCTTATTAATTGATTAATTACTTTACTAGATTACTTTTAAGAAGTATTAATAAAAATATGAGAATTTTGAAATTCTTGCGTGTATGTGTGCGCACGCACATCGCTTTAGTACTACAAGTCTTAATGGATAAGTTTATTCTCACATAAAGTATTTTATTTTATTATTAGGTTTGGATAAAACAAAATATTAATTGGTTTGAAAAACATTTTTAAATTTCATCAAAATTGTGCCTAATTAAATGGTGTGAGACAAAAGTCATCCAATACTATGATTTCATAACATGCACCTTAAATTTAAGATGTAATTCAATTTTAAAATATTGACAGAACTAAGCTGTCCATTTTATATATATAAAAGTTCTTTTTTTATAGAAATTAGCACACTCCAAAATATATTCCATATACCGAAATCATTTTCACTCCAACATAAAAAATAAAAAATATAACTGTTTTTGTAAATCAATTTACTACTAAAAATGCAACATGATCAATGATTTTCATAATTAATAAAGATAGTTAAGTTAAATGTTTTTTTATTTGTGTATGATAATCTTTTTCAAATTCACTATCACAAATAACTTGAATGAATGTAACTAACGTTTAGTAACTTGTAGATCCTAAAAGAATTCCACACTTAGACTATTATTACAACCTTAATAATAGTTACACAATTTTCAAACACTCCATGTCTTAAACAACTCTTCTCTCCCATTCATTGTGTTCTTAAGATTGTTTTAATTGGTTTTATCATGTTTAGGTAGTGACTTCTAGATCCTAAAAGAATTCCACATTGTGACTATTATTACTATCTAAATTTTGAAAGTCTTGATTAAATTTTTATTTTTATTTTCTTAAAATGATATATTATTATACATTTATAAAAACTATGTTTCACCATGTAGCTACAATAATCAAGTCACATAATTACATGCTTAAATAAATACAATAAGCACATAACATAAGAAACCTAAAACTAATATATAGATAGTGGCAAAAAATATGGATCATATGAATGAAAATATGTTTGGCCGAGTTACACTTTTCCAAGTTTAAGTTTGGTCTGTCAAAAAAATTGAAGTTTAAGTTTGACCTGAAACTATCATAGATTTATTTTTGGGTTTGAATCTGACATTTTCAAAAGTCGGTATAACTTGTTAGCCTACATAAAAGTCTACTTATTTTAGAAGTATGTATATAAGCAATTCAAATAATATATAAATAGACTAATAAACTAATAGACCAATGAGAATAAAAATTTGTTTGAATCAACATATTTTAACTTACCTATTAGCATAAGTTTTGTGTAGGTTAGGTCATTGGCCCCTATCACCTATAGTGGACCATGACATCTTTTGACGTATGCGATAGTGAACAGTAACAAAATTCAAGCACATCTAAGTTTAACTATCTCCAGAATATCGTGTTCAAGTCAAATTCAACAATGAAGCAAACTTGTTTTTTAACTTGCACAATATTGTCATATGCAAACTTAATTCAAACATCATATATATTAGTCATTCTTTCATCTCTTTGAAGTCAAACATGCAAACTTCAAATGCATTACAATATCACAAGACAACAATACTTTGAATAAACAAAGTCAACACAACACTAGAACCCCATAACTCTCAGATGAAGCTTTTCACACTGTTACCAATAAGGCAATGACTAGTGAATAAAACTCATAACAAAATGAGAAAAAAAAAGTTAAAATAGTTTATAATTTAGAAAATTTATGTGTTGAGAAGTGAAAAAAGTCCTCCTTAATATAGAAATTTTAGTTTTACTTTTCTAATTGAATATAAATCTTATTAATTGATTAATTACTTTACTAGATTAGTTTTAAGAAGTATTAATAAAAATATGAGAATTTTGAAATTCTTGCGCGTATGTGTGCACACGCACATCGCTTTAGTACTACAAGTCTTAATGGATAAGTTTATTCTCACATAAAGTATTTTATTTTATTATTAGGTTTGGATAAAACAACATATTAATTGGTTTGAAAAACATTTTTAAATTTCATCAAAATTGCGCCTAATTAAATGGTGTGAGACAAAAGTCATCCAATACTATGATTTCATAACATGCACCTTAAATTTAAGATGTAATTCAATTTTAAAATATTGGCAGATCTAAGCTGTCCATTTTATATATATAAAAATTCTTTTTTTTATTGAAATTAGCGGACTCCAAAATATATTCCATATACCGAAATCATTTTCACTCCAACATAAAAAATAAAAAATATAACTGTTTTTGTAAATCAATTTACTACTAAAAATGCAACATGATCAATGATTTTCATAATTAATAAAGATAGTTAAGTTAAATGTTTTTTTATTTGAGTATGATAATCTTTTTCAAATTCACTATCACAAATAACTTGAATGAATGTAACTAACGTTTAGTAACTTGTAGATCCTAAAAGAATTCCACACTTAGACTATTATTACTACCTTAATAATAGTTACACAATTTTCAAACACTCCATGTCTTAAACAACTCTTCTCTCCCAATCATTGTGTTCTTATGATTGTTTTAATTGGTTTTATCATGTTTAGGTAGTGACTTCTAGATCCTAAAAGAATTCCACATTGTGACTATTATTACTATCTAAATTTTGAAAGTATTGATTAAATTTTTATTTTTATTTTCTTAAAATGATATATTATTATACATTTATAAAAACTATGTTTCACCATGTAGCTACAATAATCAAGTCACATAATTACATGCTTAAATAAATACAATAAGCACATAACATAAGAAACCTAAAACTAATATATAGATAGTGGCAAAAAATATGGATCATATGAATGAAAATATGTTTGGCCGAGTTACACTTTTCCAAGTTTAAGTTTGGTCTGTCAAAAAAATTGAAGTTTAAGTTTGACCTGAAACTATCATAGGTTTATTTTTGGGTTGAATCTGACATTTTCAAAAGTCGGTATAACTTGTTAGCCTACATAAAAGTCTACTTATTTTAGACGTATGTATATAAGCAATTTAAATAATATATAAATAGACTAACAAACTAATAGACCAATGAGAATAAAAATTTGTTTGAATCAACATATTTTAACTCACCTATTAGCATAAGTTTTGTGTAGGTTAGGTCATTGGCCCCTATCACCTATAGTGGACCATGACATCTTTTGACGTATGCGATAGTGAACGGTAACAAAATTCAAGCACATCTAAGTTTAACTATCTCCAGAATATCGTGTTCAGGTCAAATTCAACAATGAAGCAAACTTGTTTTTTAACTTGCACAATATTGTCATATGCAAACTTAATTCAAACATCGTATATATTAGTCATTCTTTCATCTCTTTGAAGTCAAACATGCAAACTTCAATTGCATTACAATATCACAAGACAACAATACTTTGAATAAACAAAGTCAACACAACACTAGAACCCCATAACTCTCAGATGAAGCTTTTCACACTGTTACCAATAAGGCAATGACTAGTGAATAAAACTCATAACAAAATGAGAAAAAAAAAGTTAAAATAGTTTATAATTTAGAAAATTTATGTGTTGAGAAGTGAAAAAAGTCCTCCTTAATATAGAAATTTTAGTTTTACTTTTCTAATTGAATATAAATCTTATTAATTGATTAATTACTTTACTAGATTAGTTTTAAGAAGTATTAATAAAAATATGAGAATTTTGAAATTCTTGCGCGTATGTGTGCGCACGCACATCGCTTTAGTACTACAAGTCTTAATGGATAAGTTTATTCCCACATAAAGTATTTTATTTTATTATTAGGTTTGGATAAAACAACATATTAATTGGTTTGAAAAACATTTTTAAATTTCATCAAAATTGCGCCTAATTAAATGGTGTGAGACAAAAGTCATCCAATACTATGATTTCATAACATGCACCTTAAATTTAAGATGTAATTCAATTTTAAAATATTGACAGAACTAAGCTGTCCATTTTATATATATAAAAATTCTTTTTTTTATAGAAATTAGCAGACTCCAAAATATATTCCATATACCGAAATCATTTTCACTCCAACATAAAAAATAAAAAATATAAATGTTTTTGTAAATCAATTTACTACTAAAAATGCAACATGATCAATGATTTTCATAATTAATAAAGATAGTTAAGTTAAATGTTTTTTTATTTGTGTATGATAATCTTTTTCAAATTCACTATCACAAATAACTTGAATGAATGTAACTAACGTTTAGTAACTTGTAGATCCTAAAAGAATTCCACACTTAGACTATTATTACAACCTTAATAATAGTTACACAATTTTCAAACAATCCATGTCTTAAACAACCCTTCTCTCCCATTCATTGTGTTCTTATGATTGTTTTAATTGGTTTTATCATGTTTAGGTAGTGACTTCTAGATCCTAAAAGAATTCCACATTGTGACTATTATTACTATCTAAATTTTGAAAGTCTTGATTAAATTTTTATTTTTATTTTCTTAAAATGATATATTATTATACATTTATAAAAACTATGTTTCACCATGTAGCTACAATAATCAAGTCACATAATTACATGGTTAAATAAATACAATAAGCACATAACATAAGAAACCTAAAACTAATATATAGATAGTGGCAAAAAATATGGATCATATGAATGAAAATATGTTTGGCCGAGTTACACTTTTCCAAGTTTAAGTTTGGTCTGTCAAAAAAATTGAAGTTTAAGTTTGACCTGAAACTATCATAGGTTTATTTTTGGGTTTGAATCTGACATTTTCAAAAGTCGGTATAACTTGTTAGCCTACATAAAAGTCTACTTATTTTAGACGTATGTATATAAGCAATTCAAATAATATTTAAATAGACTAACAAACTAATAGACCAATGAGAATAAAAATTTGTTTGAATCAACATATTTTAACTTACCTATTAGCATAAGTTTTGTGTAGGTTAGGTCATTGGCCCCTATCACCTATGGTGGACCATGACATCTTTTGACGTATGCGATAGTGAACGGTAACAAAATTCAAGCACATCTAAGTTTAACTATCTCCAGAATATCGTGTTCAGGTCAAATTCAACAATGAAGCAAACTTGTTTTTTAATTTGCACAATATTGTCATATGCAAACTTAATTCAAACATCATATATATTAGTCATTGTTTCATCTCTTTGAAGTCAAACATGCAAACTTCAAATGCATTACAATATCACAAGACAACAATACTTTGAATAAACAAAGTCAACACAACACTAGAACCCCATAACTCTCAGATGAAGCTTTTCACACTGTTACCAATAAGGCAATGACTAGTGAATAAAACTCATAACAAAATGAGAAAACAAAAGTTAAAATAGTTTATAATTTAGAAATTTTATGTGTTGAGAAGTGAAAAAAGTCCTCCTTAATATAGAAATTTTAGTTTTACTTTTCTAATTGAATATAAATCTTATTAATTGATTAATTACTTTACTAGATTACTTTTAAGAAGTATTAATAAAAATATGAGAATTTTGAAATTCTTGCGCGTATGTGTGCGCACGCACATCGATTTAGTACTACAAGTCTTAATGGATAAGTTTATTCTCACATAAAGTATTTTATTTTAATATTAGGTTTGGATCACACAACATATTAATTGGTTTGAAAAACATTTTTAAATTTTATCAAAATTGCGCCTAATTAAATGGTGTGAGACAAAAGTCATCCAATACTATGATTTCATAACATGCACCTTAAATTTAAGATGTAATTCATTTTTAAAATATTGACAGAACTAAGCTGTCCATTTTATATATATAAAAATTCTTTTTTTTTTATAGAAATTAGCGGACTCCAAAATATATTCCATATACCGAAATCATTTTCATTCCAACATAAAAAATAAAAAATAAAAAATATAACTATTTTTGTAAATCAATTTATTACTAAAAATGCAACATGATCAATGATTTTCATAAATAATAAAGATAGTTAAGTTAAATGTTTTTTTATTTGTGTATGATAATATTTTTCAAATTCACTATCAAAAATAACTTGAATGAATGTAACTAAAGTTTAGTAACTTGTAGATCCTAAAAGAATTCCACACTTAGACTATTATTACTACCTTAATAATAGTTACACAATTTTCAAACACTCCATGTCTTAAACAACTCTTCTCTCCCATTCATTGGGTTCTTATGATTGTTTTAATTGGTCTTATCATGTATAGGTAGTGACTTCTAGATCCTAAAAGAATTCCACATTGTGACTATTATTACTATCTAAATTTTCAAAGTATTGATTAAATTTTTATTTTTATTTTCTTAAAATGATATAATATTATACATTTATAAAAATTATGTTTCACCATGTAGCTACAATAATCAAGTCACATAATTACATGCTTAAATAAATACAATAAGCACATAACATAAGAAACCTAAAACTAATATATAGATAGTGGCAAAAAATATGGATCATATGAATGAAAATATGTTTGGCCGAGTTACACTTTTCCAAGTTTAAGTTTGGTCTGTCAAAAAAATTGAAGTTTAAGTTTGACCTGAAACTATCATAGGTTTATTTTTGGGTTGAATCTGACATTTTCAAAAGTCGGTATAACTTGTTAGCCTACATAAAAGTCTACTTATTTTAGACGTATGTATATAAGCAATTCAAATAATATATAAATAGACTAACAAACTAATAGACCAATGAGAATAAAAATTTGTTTGAATCAACATATTTTAACTTACCTATTAGCATAAGTTTTGTGTAGGTTAGGTCATTGGCCCCTATCACCCATAGTGGACCATGACATCTTTTGACGTATGCGATAGTGAACGGTAACAAAATTCAAGCACATCTAAGTTTAACTATCTCCAGAATATCGTGTTCAGGTCAAATTCAACAATGAAGCAAACTTGTTTTTTAACTTGCACAATATTGTCATATGCAAACTTAATTCAAACATCATATATATTAGTCATTGTTTCATCTCTTTAAAGTCAAACATGCAAACTTCAAATGCATTACAATATCACAAGACAACAATACTTTGAATAAACAAATTCAACACAACACTAGAACCCCATAACTCTCAGATGAAGCTTTTCACACTGTTACCAATAAGGCAATGACTAGTGAATAAAACTCATAACAAAATGAGAAAATAAAGTTAAAATAGTTTATAATTTAGAAAAATTATATGTTGAGAAGTGAAAAAAGTCCTCCTTAATATAGAAATTTTAGTTTTACTTTTCTAATTGAATATAAATCTTATTAATTGATTATTACTTTACTAGATTACTTTTAAGAAGTATTAATAAAAATATGAGAATTTTGAAATTCTTGCGCGTATGTGTGCGCACGCACATCGATTTAGTACTACAAGTCTTAATGGATAAGTTTATTCTCACATAAAGTATTTTATTTTAATATTAGGTTTGGATCACACAACATATTAATTGGTTTGAAAAACATTTTTAAATTTTATCAAAATTGCGCCTAATTAAATGGTGTGAGACAAAAGTCATCCAATACTATGATTTCATAACATGCACCTTAAATTTAAGATGTAATTCATTTTTAAAATATTGTAAGAACTAAGCTGTCCATTTTATATATATAAAAATTCTTTTTTTTATATAGAAATTAGCAGACTCCAAAATATATTCCATATACCGAAATCATTTTCATTACAACATAAAAAATAAAAAATATAACTATTTTTGTAAATCAATTTACTACTAAAAATGCAACATGATCAATGATTTTCATAAATAATAAAGATAGTTAAGTTAAATGTTTTTTATTTGTGTATGATAATATTTTTCAAATTCACTATCAAAAATAACTTGAATGAATGTAACTAAAGTTTAGTAACTTGTAGATCCTAAAAGAATTCCACACTTAGACTATTATTACTACCTTAATAATAGTTACACAATTTTCAAACACTCCATGTCTTAAACAACTCTTCTCTCCCATTCATTGGGTTCTTATGATTGTTTTAATTGGTCTTATCATGTATAGGTAGTGACTTCTAGATCTTAAAAGAATTCCACATTGTGACTATTATTACTATCTAAATTTTCAAAGTATTGATTAAATTTTTATTTTTATTTTCTTAAAATGATATAATATTATACATTTATAAAAATTATGTTTCACCATGTAGCTACAATAATCAAGTCACATAATTACATGCTTAAATAAATACAATAAGCACATAACATAAGAAACCTAAAACTAATATATAGATAGTGGCAAAAAATATGGATCATATGAATGAAAATATGTTTGGCCGAGTTACATTTTTCCAAGTTTAAGTTTGGTCTGTCAAAAAAATTGAAGTTTAAGTTTGACCTGAAACTATCATAGGTTTATTTTTGGGTTTGAATCTGACATTTTCAAAAGTCGGTATAACTTGTTAGCCTACATAAAAGTCTACTTATTTTAGATGTATGTATATAAGCAATTCAAATAATATTTAAATAGACTAACAAACTAATAGACCAATGAGTATAAAAATTTGTTTGAATCAACATATTTTAACTTACCTATTAGCATAAGTTTTGTGTAGGTTAGATCATTGGCCCCTATCACCTATAGTGGACCATGACATCTTTTGACGTCTGCGATAGTGAACGGTAACAAAATTCAAGCACATCTAAGTTTAACTATCTCCAGAATATCGTGTTCAAGTCAAATTCAACAATGAAGCAAACTTGTTTTTTAACTTGCACAATATTGTGATATGCAAACTTAATTCAAACATCGTATATATTAGTCATTCTTTCATCTCTTTGAAGTCAAACATGCAAACTTCAAATGCATTATAATATCACAAGACAACAATACTTTGAATAAACAAAGTCAACAGAACACTAGAACCCCATAACTCTCAGATGAAGCTTTTCACACTGTTACCAATAAGGCAATGACTAGTGAATAAAACTCATAACAAAATGAGAAAAAAAAAGTTAAAATAGTTTATAATTTAGAAAATTTATGTGTTGAGAAGTGAAAAAAGTCCTCCTTAATATAGAAATTTTAGTTTTACTTTTCTAATTGAATATAAATCTTATTAATTGATTAATTACTTTACTAGATTACTTTTAAGAAGTATTAATAAAAATATGAGAATTTTGAAATTCTTGCGCGTATGTGTGCGCACGCACATCGATTTAGTACTACAAGTCTTAATGGATAAGTTTATTCTCACATAAAGTATTTTATTTTAATATTAGGTTTGGATCACACAACATATTAATTGGTTTGAAAAACATTTTTAAATTTTATCAAAATTGCGCCTAATTAAATTGTGTGAGACAAAAGTCATCCAATACTATGATTTCATAACATGCACCTTAAATTTAAGATGTAATTCATTTTTAAAATATTGTAAGAACTAAGCTGTCCATTTTATATATATAAAAATTCTTTTTTTTTTATAGAAATTAGCAGACTCCAAAATATATTCCATATACCGAAATCATTTTCATTCCAACATAAAAAATAAAAAATATAACTATTTTTGTAAATCAATTTACTACTAAAAATGCAACATGATCAATGATTTTCATAAATAATAAAGATAGTTAAGTTAAATGTTTTTTATTTGTGTATGATAATATTTTTCAAATTCACTATCAAAAATAACTTGAATGAATGTAACTAAAGTTTAGTAACTTGTAGATCCTAAAAGAATTCCACACTTAGACTATTATTACTACCTTAATAATAGTTACACAATTTTCAAACACTCCATGTCTTAAACAACTCTTCTCTCCCATTCATTGGGTTCTTATGATTGTTTTAATTGGTCTTATCATGTATAGGTAGTGACTTCTAGATCTTAAAAGAATTCCACATTGTGACTATTATTACTATCTAAATTTTCAAAGTATTGATTAAATTTTTATTTTTATTTTCTTAAAATGATATAATATTATACATTTATAAAAATTATGTTTCACCATGTAGCTACAATAATCAAGTCACATAATTACATGCTTAAATAAATACAATAAGCACATAACATAAGAAACCTAAAACTAATATATAGATAGTGGCAAAAAATATGGATCATATGAATGAAAATATGTTTGGCCGAGTTACATTTTTCCAAGTTTAAGTTTGGTCTGTCAAAAAAATTGAAGTTTAAGTTTGACCTGAAACTATCATAGGTTTATTTTTGGGTTTGAATCTGACATTTTCAAAAGTCGGTATAACTTGTTAGCCTACATAAAAGTCTACTTATTTTAGATGTATGTATATAAGCAATTCAAATAATATTTAAATAGACTAACAAACTAATAGACCAATGAGTATAAAAATTTGTTTGAATCAACATATTTTAACTTACCTATTAGCATAAGTTTTGTGTAGGTTAGATCATTGGCCCCTATCACCTATAGTGGACCATGACATCTTTTGACGTCTGCGATAGTGAACGGTAACAAAATTCAAGCACATCTAAGTTTAACTATCTCCAGAATATCGTGTTCAAGTCAAATTCAACAATGAAGCAAACTTGTTTTTTAACTTGCACAATATTGTCATATGCAAACTTAATTCAAACATCATATATATTAGTCATTCTTTCATCTCTTTGAAGTCAAACATGCAAACTTCAAATGCATTACAATATCACAAGACAACAATACTTTGAATAAACAAAGTCAAAACAACACTAGAACCCCATAACTCTCAGATGAAGCTTTTCACACTGTTACCAATAAGGCAATGACTAGTGAATAAAACTCATAACAAAATGAGAAAAAAAAAAGTTAAAATAGTTTATAATTTAGAAAATTTATGTGTTGAGAAGTGAAAAAAGTCCTCCTTAATATAGAAATTTTAGTTTTACTTTTCTAATTGAATATAAATCTTATTAATTGATTAATTACTTTACTAGATTACTTTTAAGAAGTATTAATAAAAATATGAGAATTTTGAAATTCTTGCGCGTATGTGTGCGCACGCACATCGATTTAGTACTACAAGTTTTAATGGATAAGTTTATTCTCACATAAAGTATTTTATTTTAATATTAGGTTTGGATCACACAACATATTAATTGGTTTGAAAAACATTTTTAAATTTTATCAAAATTGCGCCTAATTAAATGGTGTGAGACAAAAGTCATCCAATACTATGATTTCATTACATGCACCTTAAATTTAAGATGTAATTCATTTTTAAAATATTGACAGAACTATGCTGTCCATTTTATATATATAAAAATTCTTTTTTTTTTATAGAAATTAGCATACTCCAAAATATATTCCATATACCAAAATCATTTTCACTCCAACATAAAAAATAAAAAATATAAATGTTTTTGTAAATCAATTTACTACTAAAAATGCAATATGATCAATGATTTTCATAATTAATAAAGATAGTTAAGTTAAATGTTTTTTTATTTGTGTATGATAATCTTTTTCAAATTCACTATCACAAATAACTTGAATGAATGTAACTAACGTTTAGTAACTTGTAGATCCTAAAAGAATTCCACACTTAGACTATTATTACTACCTTAATAATAGTTACACAATTTTCAAACACTCCATGTCTTAAACAACTCTTCTCTCCCAATCATTGTGTTCTTATGATTGTTTTAATTGGTTTTATCATGTTTAGGTAGTGACTTCTAGATCCTAAAAGAATTCCACATTTTGACTATTATTACTATCTAAATTTTGAAAGTATTGATTAAATTTTTATTTTTATTTTCTTAAAATGATATATTATTATACATTTATAAAAACTATGTTTCACCATGTAGCTACAATAATCAAGTGACATAATTACATGCTTAAATAAATACAATAAGCACATAACATAAGAAACCTAAAACTAATATATAGATAGTGGCAAAAAATATGGATCATATGAATGAAAATATGTTTGGCCGAGTTACACTTTTCCAAGTTTAAGTTTGGTCTGTCAAAAAAATTGAAGTTTAAGTTTGACCTGAAACTATCATAGGTTTATTTTTGGGTTGAATCTGACATTTTCAAAAGTCGGTATAACTTGTTAGCCTACATAAAAGTCTACTTATTTTAGACGTATGTATATAAGCAATTCAAATAATATATAAATAGACTAATAAACTAATAGACCAATGAGAATAAAAATTTGTTTGAATCAACATATTTTAACTTACCTATTAGCATAAGTTTTGTGTAGGTTAGGTCATTGGCCCCTATCACCCATAGTGGACCATGACATCTTTTGACGTATGCGATAGTGAACGGTAACAAAATTCAAGCACATCTAAGTTTAACTATCTCCAGAATATCGTGATCAGGTCAAATTCAACAATGAAGCAAACTTGTTTTTTAACTTGCACAATATTGTCATATGCAAACTTAATTCAAACATCATATATATTAGTCATTCTTTCATCTCTTTGAAGTCAAACATGCAAACTTCAAATGCATTACAATATCACAAGACAATAATACTTTGAATAAACAAAGTCAACACAACACTAGAACCCCATAACTCTCAGATGAAGCTTTTCACACTGTTACCAATAAGGCAATGACTAGTGAATAAAACTCATAACAAAATGAGAAAAAAAAAGTTAAAATAGTTTAGAATTTAGAAAATTTATGTGTTGAGAAGTGAAAAAAGTCCTCCTTAATATAGAAATTTTAGTTTTACTTTTCTAATTGAATATAAATCTTATTAATTGATTAATTACATTACTAGATTAGTTTTAAGAAGTATTAATAAAAATATGAGAATTTTGAAATTCTTGCGTGTATGTGTGCGCACGCACATCGCTTTAGTACTACAAGTCTTAATGGATAAGTTTATTCTCACATAAAGTATTTTATTTTATTATTAGGTTTGGATAAAAACAACATATTAATTGGTTTGAAAAACATTTTTAAATTTCATCAAAATTGTGCCTAATTAAATGGTGTGAGACAAAAGTCATCCAATACTATGATTTCATAACATGCACCTTAAATTTAAGATGTAATTCAATTTTAAAATATTGACAGAACTAAGCTGTCCATTTTATATATATAAAAATTCTTTTTTTTATAGAAATTAGCATACTCCAAAATATATTCCATATACCGAAATCATTTTCACTCCAACATAAAAAATAAAAAATATAACTGTTTTTGTAAATCAATTTACTACTAAAAATGCAACATGATCAATGATTTTCATAATTAATAAAGATAGTTAAGTTAAATGTTTTTTTATTTGTGTATGATAATCTTTTTCAAATTCACTATCACAAATAACTTGAATGAATGTAACTAACGTTTAGTAACTTGTAGATCCTAAAAGAATTCCACACTTAGACTATTATTACAACCTTAATAATAGTTACACAATTTTCAAACACTCCATGTCTTAAACAACTCTTCTCTCCCATTCATTGTGTTCTTATGATTGTTTTAATTGGTTTTATCATGTTTAGGTAGTGACTTCTAGATCCTAAAAGAATTCCACATTGTGACTATTATTACTATCTAAATTTTGAAAGTCTTGATTAAATTTTTATTTTTATTTTCTTAAAATGATATATTATTATACATTTATAAAAACTATGTTTTACCATGTAGCTACAATAATCAAGTCACATAATTACATGCTTAAATAAATACAATAAGCACATAACATAAGAAACCTAAAACTAATATATAGATAGTGGCAAAATATATGGATCATATGAATGAAAATATGTTTGGCCGAGTTACACTTTTCCAAGTTTAAGTTTGGTCTGTCAAAAAAATTGAAGTTTAAGTTTGACCTGAAACTATCATAGGTTTATTTTTGGGTTTGAATCTGACATTTTCAAAAGTCGGTATAACTTGTTAGCCTACATAAAAGTCTACTTATTTTAGACGTATGTATATAAGCAATTCAAATAATATATAAATAGACTAATAAACTAATAGACCAATGAGAATAAAAATTTGTTTGAATCAACATATTTTAACTTACCTATTAGCATAAGTTTTGTGTAGGTTAGGTCATTGGCCCCTATCACCCATAGTGGACCATGACATCTTTTGACGTATGCGATAGTGAATGGTAACAAAATTCAAGCACATCTAAGTTTAACTATCTCCAGAATATCGTGTTCAAGTCAAATTCAACAATGAAGCAAACTTGTTTTTTAACTTGCACAATATTGTCATATGCAAACTTAATTCAAACATCATATATATTAGTCATTCTTTCATCTCTTTGAAGTCAAACATGCAAACTTCAAATGCATTACAATATCACAAGACAACAATACTTTGAATAAACAAAGTCAACACAACACTAGAACCCCATAACTCTCAGATGAAGCTTTTCACACTGTTACCAATAAGGCAATGACTAGTGAATAAAACTCATAACAAAATGAGAAAAAAAAGTTAAAATAGTTTATAATTTAGAAAATTTATGTGTTGAGAAGTGAAAAAAGTCCTCCTTAATATTGAAATTTTAGTTTTACTTTTCTAATTGAATATAAATCTTATTAATTGATTAATTACTTTACTAGATTAGTTTTAAGAAGTATTAATAAAAATATGAGAATTTTGAAATTCTTGCGTGTATGTGTGCGCACGCACATCGCTTTAGTACTACAAGTCTTAATGGATAAGTTTATTCTCACATAAAGTATTTTATTTTATTATTAGGTTTGGATAAAACAACATATTAATTGGTTTGAAAAACATTTTTAAATTTCATCAAAATTGTGCCTAATTAAATGGTGTGAGACAAAAGTCATCCAATACTATGATTTCATAACATGCACCTTAAATTTAAGATGTAATTCAATTTTAAAATATTGACAGAACTAAGCTGTCCATTTTATATATATAAAAGTTCTTTTTTTTATAGAAATTAGCAGACTCCAAAATATATTCCATATACCGAAATCATTTTCACTCCAACATAAAAAATAAAAAATATAACTGTTTATGTAAATCAATTTACTACTAAAAATGCAACATGATCAATGATTTTCATAATTAATAAAGATAGTTAAGTTAAATGTTTTTATATTTGTGTATGATAATCTTTTTCAAATTCACTATCACAAATAACTTGAATGAATGTAACTAACGTTTAGTAACTTGTAGATCCTAAAAGAATTCCACACTTAGACTATTATTACAACCTTAATAATAGTTACACAATTTTCAAACACTCCATGTCTTAAACAACACTTCTCTCCCATTCATTGTGTTCTTAAGATTGTTTTAATTGGTTTTATCATGTTTAGGTAGTGACTTCTAGATCCTAAAAGAATTCCACATTGTGACTATTATTACTATCTAAATTTTGAAAGTCTTGATTAAATTTTTATTTTTATTTTCTTAAAATGATATATTATTATACATTTATAAAAACTATGTTTCACCATGTAGCTACAATAATCAAGTCACATAATTACATGCTTAAATAAATACAATAAGCACATAACATAAGAAACCTAAAACTAATATATAGATAGTGGCAAAAAATATGGATCATATGAATGAAAATATGTTTGGCCGAGTTACACTTTTCCAAGTTTAAGTTTGGTCTGTCAAAAAAATTGAAGTTTAAGTTTGACCTGAAACTATCATAGATTTATTTTTGGGTTTGAATCTGACATTTTCAAAAGTCGGTATAACTTGTTAGCCTACATAAAAGTCTACTTATTTTAGACGTATGTATATAAGCAATTCAAATAATATATAAATAGACTAATAAACTAATAGACCAATGAGAATAAAAATTTGTTTGAATCAACATATTTTAACTTACCTATTAGCATAAGTTTTGTGTAGGTTAGGTCATTGGCCCCTATCACCCATAGTGGACCATGACATCTTTTGACGTATGCGATAGTGAACGGTAACAAAATTCAAGCACATCTAAGTTTAACTATCTCCAGAATATCGTGATCAGGTCAAATTCAACAATGAAGCAAACTTGTTTTTTAACTTGCACAATATTGTCATATGCAAACTTAATTCAAACATCATATATATTAGTCATTCTTTCATCTCTTTGAAGTCAAACATGCAAACTTCAAATGCATTACAATATCACAAGACAATAATACTTTGAATAAACAAAGTCAACACAACACTAGAACCCCATAACTCTCAGATGAAGCTTTTCACACTGTTACCAATAAGGCAATGACTAGTGAATAAAACTCATAACAAAATGAGAAAAAAAAAGTTAAAATAGTTTATAATTTAGAAAATTTATGTGTTGAGAAGTGAAAAAAGTCCTCCTTAATATAGAAATTTTAGTTTTACTTTTCTAATTGAATATAAATCTTATTAATTGATTAATTACATTACTAGATTAGTTTTAAGAAGTATTAATAAAAATATGAGAATTTTGAAATTCTTGCGTGTATGTGTGCGCACGCACATCGCTTTAGTACTACAAGTCTTAATGGATAAGTTTATTCTCACATAAAGTATTTTATTTTATTATTAGGTTTGGATAAAAACAACATATTAATTGGTTTGAAAAACATTTTTAAATTTCATCAAAATTGTGCCTAATTAAATGGTGTGAGACAAAAGTCATCCAATACTATGATTTCATAACATGCACCTTAAATTTAAGATGTAATTCAATTTTAAAATATTGACAGAACTAAGCTGTCCATTTTATATATATAAAAATTCTTTTTTTTATAGAAATTAGCATACTCCAAAATATATTCCATATACCGAAATCATTTTCACTCCAACATAAAAAATAAAAAATATAACTGTTTTTGTAAATCAATTTACTACTAAAAATGCAACATGATCAATGATTTTCATAATTAATAAAGATAGTTAAGTTAAATGTTTTTTTATTTGTGTATGATAATCTTTTTCAAATTCACTATCACAAATAACTTGAATGAATGTAACTAACGTTTAGTAACTTGTAGATCCTAAAAGAATTCCACACTTAGACTATTATTACAACCTTAATAATAGTTACACAATTTTCAAACACTCCATGTCTTAAACAACTCTTCTCTCCCATTCATTGTGTTCTTATGATTGTTTTAATTGGTTTTATCATGTTTAGGTAGTGACTTCTAGATCCTAAAAGAATTCCACATTGTGACTATTATTACTATCTAAATTTTGAAAGTCTTGATTAAATTTTTATTTTTATTTTCTTAAAATGATATATTATTATACATTTATAAAAACTATGTTTCACCATGTAGCTACAATAATCAAGTCACATAATTACATGCTTAAATAAATACAATAAGCACATAACATAAGAAACCTAAAACTAATATATAGATAGTGGCAAAATATATGGATCATATGAATGAAAATATGTTTGGCCGAGTTACACTTTTCCAAGTTTAAGTTTGGTCTGTCAAAAAAATTGAAGTTTAAGTTTGACCTGAAACTATCATAGGTTTATTTTTGGGTTTGAATCTGACATTTTCAAAAGTCGGTATAACTTGTTAGCCTACATAAAAGTCTACTTATTTTAGATGTATGTATATAAGCAATTCAAATAATATTTAAATAGACTAACAAACTAATAGACCAATGAGTATAAAAATTTGTTTGAATCAACATATTTTAACTTACCTATTAGCATAAGTTTTGTGTAGGTTAGATCATTGGCCCCTATCACCTATAGTGGACCATGACATCTTTTGACGTCTGCGATAGTGAACGGTAACAAAATTCAAGCACATCTAAGTTTAACTATCTCCAGAATATCGTGTTCAAGTCAAATTCAACAATGAAGCAAACTTGTTTTTTAACTTGCACAATATTGTCATATGCAAACTTAATTCAAACATCATATATATTAGTCATTCTTTCATCTCTTTGAAGTCAAACATGCAAACTTCAAATGCATTACAATATCACAAGACAACAATACTTTGAATAAACAAAGTCAAAACAACACTAGAACCCCATAACTCTCAGATGAAGCTTTTCACACTGTTACCAATAAGGCAATGACTAGTGAATAAAACTCATAACAAAATGAGAAAAAAAAAAGTTAAAATAGTTTATAATTTAGAAAATTTATGTGTTGAGAAGTGAAAAAAGTCCTCCTTAATATAGAAATTTTAGTTTTACTTTTCTAATTGAATATAAATCTTATTAATTGATTAATTACTTTACTAGATTACTTTTAAGAAGTATTAATAAAAATATGAGAATTTTGAAATTCTTGCGCGTATGTGTGCGCACGCACATCGATTTAGTACTACAAGTTTTAATGGATAAGTTTATTCTCACATAAAGTATTTTATTTTAATATTAGGTTTGGATCACACAACATATTAATTGGTTTGAAAAACATTTTTAAATTTTATCAAAATTGCGCCTAATTAAATGGTGTGAGACAAAAGTCATCCAATACTATGATTTCATTACATGCACCTTAAATTTAAGATGTAATTCATTTTTAAAATATTGACAGAACTATGCTGTCCATTTTATATATATAAAAATTCTTTTTTTTTTATAGAAATTAGCATACTCCAAAATATATTCCATATACCAAAATCATTTTCACTCCAACATAAAAAATAAAAAATATAAATGTTTTTGTAAATCAATTTACTACTAAAAATGCAATATGATCAATGATTTTCATAATTAATAAAGATAGTTAAGTTAAATGTTTTTTTATTTGTGTATGATAATCTTTTTCAAATTCACTATCACAAATAACTTGAATGAATGTAACTAACGTTTAGTAACTTGTAGATCCTAAAAGAATTCCACACTTAGACTATTATTACTACCTTAATAATAGTTACACAATTTTCAAACACTCCATGTCTTAAACAACTCTTCTCTCCCAATCATTGTGTTCTTATGATTGTTTTAATTGGTTTTATCATGTTTAGGTAGTGACTTCTAGATCCTAAAAGAATTCCACATTGTGACTATTATTACTATCTAAATTTTGAAAGTATTGATTAAATTTTTATTTTTATTTTCTTAAAATGATATATTATTATACATTTATAAAAACTACGTTTCACCATGTAGCTACAATAATCAAGTGACATAATTACATGCTTAAATAAATACAATAAGCACATAACATAAGAAACCTAAAACTAATATATAGATAGTGGCAAAAAATATGGATCATATGAATGAAAATATGTTTGGCCGAGTTACACTTTTCCAAGTTTAAGTTTGGTCTGTCAAAAAAATTGAAGTTTAAGTTTGACCTGAAACTATCATAGGTTTATTTTTGGGTTGAATCTGACATT
The DNA here is from genome assembly GCA_948472305.1 of Vicia faba. Classification (NCBI taxonomy): domain Eukaryota; kingdom Viridiplantae; phylum Streptophyta; class Magnoliopsida; order Fabales; family Fabaceae; genus Vicia; species Vicia faba. The sequence goes on from CATIWC010001685.1 coordinate 128,991, forward strand.
TTCAAAAGTCGGTATAACTTGTTAGCCTACATAAAAGTCTACTTATTTTAGACGTATGTATATAAGCAATTCAAATAATATATAAATAGACTAATAAACTAATAGACCAATGAGAATAAAAATTTGTTTGAATCAACATATTTTAACTTACCTATTAGCATAAGTTTTGTGTAGGTTAGGTCATTGGCCCCTATCACCCATAGTGGACCATGACATCTTTTGACGTATGCGATAGTGAACGGTAACAAAATTCAAGCACATCTAAGTTTAACTATCTCCAGAATATCGTGATCAGGTCAAATTCAACAATGAAGCAAACTTGTTTTTTAACTTGCACAATATTGTCATATGCAAACTTAATTCAAACATCATATATATTAGTCATTCTTTCATCTCTTTGAAGTCAAACATGCAAACTTCAAATGCATTACAATATCACAAGACAATAATACTTTGAATAAACAAAGTCAACACAACACTAGAACCCCATAACTCTCAGATGAAGCTTTTCACACTGTTACCAATAAGGCAATGACTAGTGAATAAAACTCATAACAAAATGAGAAAAAAAAAGTTAAAATAGTTTATAATTTAGAAAATTTATGTGTTGAGAAGTGAAAAAAGTCCTCCTTAATATAGAAATTTTATTTTTACTTTTCTAATTGAATATAAATCTTATTAATTGATTAATTACATTACTAGATTAGTTTTAAGAAGTATTAATAAAAATATGAGAATTTTGAAATTCTTGCGTGTATGTGTGCGCACGCACATCGCTTTAGTACTACAAGTCTTAATGGATAAGTTTATTCTCACATAAAGTATTTTATTTTATTATTAGGTTTGGATAAAACAACATATTAATTGGTTTGAAAAACATTTTTAAATTTCATCAAAATTGTGCCTAATTAAATGGTGTGAGACAAAAGTCATCCAATACTATGATTTCATAACATGCACCTTAAATTTAAGATGTAATTCAATTTTAAAATATTGACAGAACTAAGCTGTCCATTTTATATATATAAAAGTTCTTTTTTTTATAGAAATTAGCAGACTCCAAAATATATTCCATATACCGAAATCATTTTCACTCCAACATAAAAAATAAAAAATATAACTGTTTATGTAAATCAATTTACTACTAAAAATGCAACATGATCAATGATTTTCATAATTAATAAAGATAGTTAAGTTAAATGTTTTTATATTTGTGTATGATAATCTTTTTCAAATTCACTATCACAAATAACTTGAATGAATGTAACTAACGTTTAGTAACTTGTAGATCCTAAAAGAATTCCACACTTAGACTATTATTACAACCTTAATAATAGTTACACAATTTTCAAACACTCCATGTCTTAAACAACTCTTCTCTCCCATTCATTGTGTTCTTAAGATTGTTTTAATTGGTTTTATCATGTTTAGGTAGTGACTTCTAGATCCTAAAAGAATTCCACATTGTGACTATTATTACTATCTTAATTTTGAAAGTCTTGATTAAATTTTTATTTTTATTTTCTTAAAATGATATATTATTATACATTTATAAAAACTATGTTTCACCATGTAGCTACAATAATCAAGTCACATAATTACATGCTTAAATAAATACAATAAGCACATAACATAAGAAACCTAAAACTAATATATAGATAGTGGCAAAAAATATGGATCATATGAATGAAAATATGTTTGGCCGAGTTACACTTTTCCAAGTTTAAGTTTGGTCTGTCAAAAAAATTGAAGTTTAAGTTTGACCTGAAACTATCATAGATTTATTTTTGGGTTTGAATCTGACATTTTCAAAAGTCGGTATAACTTGTTAGCCTACATAAAAGTCTACTTATTTTAGACGTATGTATATAAGCAATTCAAATAATATATAAATAGACTAACAAACTAATAGACCAATGAGAATAAAAATTTGTTTGAATCAACATATTTTAACTTACCTATTAGCATAAGTTTTGTGTAGGTTAGGTCATTGGCCCCTATCACCTATAGTGGACCATGACATCTTTTGACGTATGCGATAGTGAACGGTAACAAAATTCAAGCACATCTAAGTTTAACTATCTCCAGAATATCGTGTTCAAGTCAAATTCAACAATGAAGCAAACTTGTTTTTTAACTTGCACAATATTGTCATATGCAAACTTAATTCAAACATCGTATATATTAGTCATTCTTTCATCTCTTTGAAGTCAAACATGCAAACTTCAAATGCATTACAATATCACAAGACAACAATACTTTGAATAAACAAAGTCAACACAACACTAGAACCCCATAACTCTCAGATGAAGCTTTTCACACTGTTACCAATAAGGCAATGACTAGTGAATAAAACTTATAACAAAATGAGAAGAAAAAAAGTTAAAATAGTTTATAATTTAGAAAATTTATGTGTTGAGAAGTGAAAAAAGTCCTCCTTAATATAGAAATTTTAGTTTTACTTTTCTAATTGAATATAAATCTTATTAATTGATTAATTACTTTACTAGATTAGTTTTAAGAAGTATTAATAAAAATATGAGAATTTTGAAATTCTTGCGCGTATGTGTGCGCACGCACATCGCTTTAGTACTACAAGTCTTAATGGATAAGTCTATTCTCACATAAAGTATTTTATTTTATTATTAGGTTTGGATAAAACAACATATTAATTGGTTTGAAAAACATTTTTAAATTTCATCAAAATTGCGCCTAATTAAATGGTGTGAGACAAAAGTCATCCAATACTATGATTTCATAACATGCACCTTAAATTTAAGATGTAATTCAATTTTAAAATATTGACAGAACTAAGCTGTCCATTTTATATATATAAAAATTCTTTTTTTTATAGAAATTAGCATACTCCAAAATATATTCCATATACCGAAATCATTTTCACTCCAACATAAAAAATAAAAAATATAAATGTTTTTGTAAATCAATTTACTACTAAAAATGCAACATGATCAATGATTTTCATAATTAATAAAGATAGTTAAGTTAAATGTTTTTTTATTTGTGTATGATAATCTTTTTCAAATTCACTATCACAAATAACTTGAATGAATGTAACTAACGTTTAGTAACTTGTAGATCCTAAAAGAATTCCACACTTAGACTATTATTACAACCTTAATAATAGTTACACAATTTTCAAACAATCCATGTCTTAAACAACCCTTCTCTCCCATTCATTGTGTTCTTATGATTGTTTTAATTGGTTTTATCATGTTTAGGTAGTGACTTCTAGATCCTAAAAGAATTCCACATTGTGACTATTATTACTATCTAAATTTTGAAAGTCTTGATTAAATTTTTATTTTTATTTTCTTAAAATGATATATTATTATACATTTATAAAAACTATGTTTCACCATGTAGCTACAATAATCAAGTCACATAATTACATGCTTAAATAAATACAATAAGCACATAACATAAGAAACCTAAAACTAATATATAGATAGTGGCAAAAAATATGGATCATATGAATGAAAATATGTTTGGCCGAGTTACACTTTTCCAAGTTTAAGTTTGGTCTGTCAAAAAAATTGAAGTTTAAGTTTGACCTGAAACTATCATAGGTTTATTTTTGGGTTTGAATCTGACATTTTCAAAAGTCGGTATAACTTGTTAGCCTACATAAAAGTCTACTTATTTTAGACGTATGTATATAAGCAATTCAAATAATATTTAAATAGACTAACAAACTAATAGACCAATGAGAATAAAAATTTGTTTGAATCAACATATTTTAACTTACCTATTAGCATAAGTTTTGTGTAGGTTAGGTCATTGGCCCCTATCACCTATAGTGGACCATGACATCTTTTGACGTCTGCGATAGTGAACGGTAACAAAATTCAAGCACATCTAAGTTTAACTATCTCCAGAATATCGTGTTCAAGTCAAATTCAACAATGAAGCAAACTTGTTTTTTAACTTGCACAATATTGTCATATGCAAACTTAATTCAAACATCATATATATTAGTCATTGTTTCATCTCTTTGAAGTCAAACATGCAAACTTCAAATGCATTACATTATCACAAGACAACAATACTTTGAATAAACAAAGTCAATACAACACTAGAACCCCATAACTCTCAGATGAAGCTTTTCACACTGTTACCAATAAGGTAATCACTAGTGAATACAACTCATAACAAAATGAGAAAAAAAAAGTTAAAATAGTTTATAATTTAGAAAATTTATGTGTTGAGAAGTGAAAAAAGTCCTCCTTAATATAGAAATTTTAGTTTTACTTTTCTAATTGAATATAAATCTTATTAATTGATTAATTACTTTACTAGATTAGTTTTAAGAAGTATTAATAAAAATATGAGAATTTTGAAATTCTTGCGCGTATGTGTGCGCACGCACATCGCTTTAGTACTACAAGTCTTAATGGATAAGTTTATTCTCACATAAAACATTTTATTTTAATATTAGGTTTGGATAAAACAAAATATTAATTGGTTTGAAAAACATTTTTAAATTTCATCAAAATTGCGCCTAATTAAATGGTGTGAGACAAAAGTCATCCAATACTATGATTTCATAACATGCACCTTAAATTTAAGATGTAATTCAATTTTAAAATATTGACAGAACTAAGTTGTCCATTTTATATATATATATATATATATATATATATATATATATATATATATATATATATATATATATATATATATATATATATATATATATATATATATATATATATATATATATATATATATATATATATATATATATATATATATATATATATATATATATATATATATATATATATATATTTATATTTATATATAAATTCTTTTTTTATAGAAATTAGCGGACTCCAAAATATATTCCATATACCTAAATCATTTTCACTCCAACATAAAAAATAAAAAATATAACTGTTTTTGTAAATCAATTTACTACTAAAAATGCAACATGATCAATGATTTTCATAATTAATAAAGATAGTTAAGTTAAATGTTTTTTTATTTGAGTATGATAATCTTTTTCAAATTCACTATCACAAATAACTTGAATGAATGTAACTAACGTTTAGTAACTTGTAGATCCTAATAGAATTCCACACTTAGACTATTATTACTACCTTAATAATAGTTACACAATTTTCAAACACTTCATGTCTTAAACAACTCTTCTCTCCCATTCATTGGGTTCTTATAATTGTTTTAATTGGTCTTATCATGTCTAGGTAGTGACTTCTAGATCCTAAAAGAATTCCACATTGTGACTATTATTACTATCTAAATTTTGAAAGTATTGATTAAATTTTTAGTTTTATTTTCTTAAAATGATATATTATTATACATTTATAAGAATTATGTTTCACCATGTAGCTACAATAATCAAGTCACATAATTACATGCTTAAATAAATACAATAAGCACATAACATAAGAAACCTAAAACTAATATATAGATAGTGGCAAAAAATATGGATCATATGAATGAAAATATGGTTGGCCGAGTTACACTTTTCCAAGTTTAAGTTTGGTCTGTCAAAAAAATCGAAGTTTAAGTTTGACCTTAAACTATCATAGGTTTATTTTGGGGTTTGAATCTGACATTTTCAAAAGTCGGTATAACTTGTTAGCCTACATAAAAGTCTACTTATTTTAGACGTATGTATATAAGCAATTCAAATAATATTTAAATAGACTAACAAACTAATAGACCAATGAGAATAAAAATTTGTTAGAATCAACATATTTTAACTTACCTATTAGCATAAGTTTTGTGTAGGTTAGGTCATTGGCCCATATCACCTATAGTGGACCATGACATCTTTTGAAGTATGTGATAGTGAACGGTAACAAAATTCAAGCACATCTAAGTTTAACTATCTCCAGAATATCGTGTTCAAATCAAATTCAACAATAAAGCAAACTTGTTTTTTAACTTGCACAATATTGTCATATGCAAACTGAATTCAAACATCTTATATATTAGTCATTGTTTCATGTCTTTGAAGTCAAACATGCAAACTTCAAATGCATTACAATATCACAAGACAACAATACTTTGAATAAACAAAGTCAACACAACACTAGAACCCCATAACTCTCAGATGAAGCTTTTCACACTGTTAACAATAAGGCAATGACTAGTGAATAAAACTCATAACAAAATGAGAAAAAAAAAAGTTAAATAGTTTATAATTTAGAAAATTTATGTGTTGAGAAGTGAAAAAAGTCCTCCTTAATATAGAAATTTTAGTTTTACTTTTCTGATTGAATATAAATCTTATTAATTGATTAATTACTTTACTAGATTACTTTTAAGAAGTATTAATAAAAATATGAGAATTTTGAAATTCTTGCGCGTATGTGTGCGCACGCACATCGCTTTAGTACTACAAGTCTTAATGGATAAGTTTATTCTCACATAAAGTATTTTATTTTAAGATTAGGTTTGGATAAAACAACATATTAATTGGTTTGAAAAACATTTTTAAATTTCATCAAAATTGCGCCTAATTAAATGGTGTGAGACAAAAGTCATCCAATAATATGATTTCATAACATGCACCTTAAATTTAAGATGTAATTCAATTTTAAAATATTGATAGAACTAAGTTGTCCATTTTATATATATATATATATATATATATATATATATATATATATATATATATATATATATATATATATATATATATATATATATATATATATATATATATATATATAAAAATTATTTTTTTATAGAAATTTGTGGACTCCAAAATATATTCCATATACCGAAATCATTTTCACTCCAACATAAAAAATAAAAAATATAATTGTTTTTGTAAATCAATTTACTACTAAAAATGCAACATGATCAATGATTTTCATAATTAATAAAGATAGTTAAGTTAAATGTTTTTTTATTTGTGTATGATAATCTTTTTTAAATTCACTATCACAAATAACTTGAATGAATGTAACTAACGTTTAGTAACTTGTAGATCCTAAAAGAATTCCACACTTAGACTATTATTACTACCTTAATAATAGTTACACAATTTTCAAACACTTCATGTCTTAAACAACTCTTCTCTCCCATTCATTGTGTTCTTATGATTGTTTTAATTGGTTTTTATCATGTCTAGATAGTGACTTCTAGATCCTAAAAGTATTCCACATTGTGACTATTATTACTATCTAAATTTTGAAAGTATTGATTAAATTTTTATTTTTATTTTCTTAAAATGATATATTATTATACATTTATAAAAATTATGTTTCACCATGTAGCTACAATAATCAAGTCACATAATTACATGCTTAAATAAATACAATAAGCACATAACATAAGAAACCAAAAACTAATATATAGATAGTGGCAAAAAATATGGATCATATGAATGAAAATATGTTTGGCCGAGTTACACTTTTCCAAGTTTAAGTTTGGTCTGTCAAAAAAATTGAAGTTTAAGTTTGACCTGAAACTATCATAGGTTTATTTTTGGGTTTGAATCTGACATTTTCAAAAGTCGGTATAACTTGTTAGCCTACATAAAAGTCTACTTATTTTAGACGTATGTATATAAGCAATTCAAATAATATTTAAATAGACTAACAAACTAATAGACCAATGAGAATAAAAATTTGTTTGAATCAACATATTTTAACTTACCTATTAGCATAAGTTTTGTGTAGGTTAGGTCATTGGCCCCTATCACCTATAGTGGACCATGACATCTTTTGACGTCTGCGATAGTGAACGGTAACAAAATTCAAGCACATCTAAGTTTAACTATCTCCAGAATATCGTGTTCAAGTCAAATTCAACAATGAAGCAAACTTGTTTTTTAACTTGCACAATATTGTCATATGCAAACTTAATTCAAACATCATATATATTAGTCATTGTTTCATCTCTTTGAAGTCAAACATGCAAACTTCAAATGCATTACATTATCACAAGACAACAATACTTTGAATAAACAAAGTCAACACAACACTAGAACCCCATAACTCTCAGATGAAGCTTTTCACACTGTTACCAATAAGGTAATCACTAGTGAATACAACTCATAACAAAATGAGAAAAAAAAAGTTAAAATAGTTTATAATTTAGAAAATTTATGTGTTGAGAAGTGAAAAAAGTCCTCCTTAATATAGAAATTTTAGTTTTACTTTTCTAATTGAATATAAATCTTATTAATTGATTAATTACTTTACTAGATTAGTTTTAAGAAGTATTAATAAAAATATGAGAATTTTGAAATTCTTGCGCGTATGTGTGCGCACGCACATCGCTTTAGTACTACAAGTCTTAATGGATAAGTTTATTCTCACATAAAACATTTTATTTTAATATTAGGTTTGGATAAAACAACATATTAATTGGTTTGAAAAACATTTTTAAATTTCATCAAAATTGCGCCTAATTAAATGGTGTGAGACAAAAGTCATCCAATACTATGATTTCATAACATGCACCTTAAATTTAAGATGTAATTCAATTTTAAAATATTGACAGAACTAAGTTGTCCATTTTATATATATATATATATATATATATATATATATATATATATATATATATATATATATATATATATATATATATATATATATATATATATATATATATATATATATATATATATATATATATATATATATATATATATATATATATATATATATATATATATATATATATATATATATATATATATATTTATATTTATATATAAATTCTTTTTTTATAGAAATTAGCGGACTCCAAAATATATTCCATATACCTAAATCATTTTCACTCCAACATAAAAAATAAAAAATATAACTGTTTTTGTAAATCAATTTACTACTAAAAAATGCAACATGATCAATGATTTTCATAATTAATAAAGATAGTTAAGTTAAATGTTTTTTTATTTGAGTATGATAATCTTTTTCAAATTCACTATCACAAATAACTTGAATGAATGTAACTAACGTTTAGTAACTTGTAGATCCTAATAGAATTCCACACTTAGACTATTATTACTACCTTAATAATAGTTACACAATTTTCAAACACTTCATGTCTTAAACAACTCTTCTCTCCCATTCATTGGGTTCTTATAATTGTTTTAATTGGTCTTATCATGTCTAGGTAGTGACTTCTAGATCCTAAAAGAATTCCACATTGTGACTATTATTACTATCTAAATTTTGAAAGTATTGATTAAATTTTTAGTTTTATTTTCTTAAAATGATATATTATTATACATTTATAAGAATTATGTTTCACCATGTAGCTACAATAATCAAGTCACATAATTACATGCTTAAATAAATACAATAAGCACATAACATAAGAAACCTAAAACTAATATATAGATAGTGGCAAAAAATATGGATCATATGAATGAAAATATGGTTGGCCGAGTTACACTTTTCCAAGTTTAAGTTTGGTCTGTCAAAAAAATCGAAGTTTAAGTTTGACCTTAAACTATCATAGGTTTATTTTGGGGTTTGAATCTGACATTTTCAAAAGTCGGTATAACTTGTTAGCCTACATAAAAGTCTACTTATTTTAGACGTATGTATATAAGCAATTCAAATAATATTTAAATAGACTAACAAACTAATAGACCAATGAGAATAAAAATTTGTTAGAATCAACATATTTTAACTTACCTATTAGCATAAGTTTTGTGTAGGTTAGGTCATTGGCCCATATCACCTATAGTGGACCATGACATCTTTTGAAGTATGTGATAGTGAACGGTAACAAAATTCAAGCACATCTAAGTTTAACTATCTCCAGAATATCGTGTTCAAATCAAATTCAACAATAAAGCAAACTTGTTTTTTAACTTGCACAATATTGTCATATGCAAACTGAATTCAAACATCTTATATATTAGTCATTGTTTCATGTCTTTGAAGTCAAACATGCAAACTTCAAA
>CATIWC010001686.1:0-133700 GCA_948472305.1 Vicia faba
ATCAACTTCCCCAATCACTTTTCCTTTTGAACCATCAAAAGCTTTAACAACAACACCATTAGGTCTCAAAGGAGCACTCTGGTAAGCCAACTTGGACAACATCACTTTCGGCATCACGTTGAGTGGGGAGCCTATATCAACCAAAGCATTGGATAAGGAGTCCTCCTGGCATCTCATAGAAATGTGCAAAGCATAATTATGCTTCCTGCCTTCTGGCGGTAATTCTTCGTCACTGAAACTCAACATGTTGCAAGCAGTAATATTTCCAACCACTCCACCGAACTGATCAATGGTCACATCATGGTCAACATAATCTTGTTCCAAAACCCTCATCAATGAATTCCCATGAGCTTCAGAGTTCAAAAATAGTGATAAAACTGATATCTTTGAAGGAGTTTGAAGAAGTTGATCCTATACCTAGTAGCCACTTCTTCTGCTCAATCTCAATAAATCTTCAGTATCCTCATTATTTCTTGGTTCATCAGACTGACACACAACAATAGGTTCTAGACTAACCATCACAGGATCTTTCCTTTACGCAACTTTACTTGAGGACACAACATCATTCTTCTGGAGAGATGTAGGATAAAACACATGACCACTTCTTGTTAACCTTCTGACATAATTTATGTTCACAACACAAGGTACTGACTCAATCATCACTTCTTTACCATCCACAATCATAGTAGTCTTATACTTCCACAAAACCGCTTTATCAGACTTATATGGAATGGGCCCCGACAAATAAACCACCAAAGGAGATACAACACTCTCCTTGCTTTGATACGCAACTTCCAAAGGTTCTGGAATATCAAAATGAGGCACAAGAACGACAACTTCATCTTCCTGGTGCTTCCTACTGATTTGCAGAACACCATAATCCATCAAACTCTGAATGTCTCTCTTGACCAAGGCACAACCCTCTAGATTCTACTTGCAAAACTGACAATATGAATGATCAAGAAACAAACCAACTTAGCTTAACCTGGCATGCACATCTGCCAACGGAGTCCTTACAAAGCATACATCATGAACCACATACTCTCCTAAACATCCTGCTACCATATTGATAGAAGATTCACCATGCTTGGGTAAAGGATTAGCTTGAGTATTCGAACAAACATCCCAGAATGACAAAATACCTCTCTTAAGAAGCTTTTGAACTTTCGCATTTAAAGCAAAATAATTTTCTAGATCATAACCCAGTGCACTTTGATGATAGGCACAACTAGTTTCTACTTTATACCACCATGTGAGTGGATTTGGAACAAATAGTGGATCTCTAGTCTGAATCAACTTCCTTTTCACCAAAGAGGGATACAAATCTATATAGGTCATTGGGATAAGATCAAATTGAATCTTTCTAGGAACACGAGCTTGCTAATTACGTTGTTGTGAAAATTATGGTTAATAAGCCTGAGCATCAGGCACTGAGTTACCTATTGGAGTGGCAACAACAATTTGAGTTTGTTTAAAATGATGATGATTATTTCCACCCCCTGGATCTTATCTACCTTTCCTGAGAAATTACATTAGAATCTCCTTCTTTCTTATTCTGAAAACCACTACCATATTTCTTCACACCACTGGACGAACTTCCATCTTTAGACAAACGTCCTTCTCGGACACCTTCTTCTAAACAGACCTTCATACCAACCATTTCGGAAAATTCGTTAGGAGCACTGGAAACCATGCTCTCATAATGAAAGGAACTCAGAGTCTTTAAATATATATTGGTCATCTCTTTCTCTTCCATTGGTATATTGATCTGTGCAGCAAATTTGCGCCACCTTTGGGCATACTCATTGAATGATTCCTTATCTTTTTGTGACATGGAACAAAGTTGATCACGGTCAGGCGCCATATCCAAATTGTACTTGTATTGGTTAATAAAGTCTTCAACAAGATCATTTAAACAAGTGATATGAGCACTGTCAAGCCCCACATACCACTTCAATCTAGCACCAATTAAACTATCTTGGAAGTAGTGAATCAACAACTTATCATCGTCTGTGTGAGTAGCCATCTTCCTGCAGTACATGGTCAAATGACATTGAGGGCAAAAGTTGTCCTTATACTTTTCATAATCTGGCACTTTGAACTTGATCGAAACCTTAATATTAGGCACCAAGCACAAATCATAAGCATTTTTTCCCGAATAGATCTTTACCCTTCATGGCCTTCAATTCCTTTTGCAACTCTTGGAATTGATCTTGAAATTAATCCATCCTCTCATGCATATCCATATTCTCATCAGAAGCAGCATGGGAAACATGATTCTCTTCTTGTGGAACATCATGCACAATCGGAGGAGGAGTCACCATTATACGCTGAACATGAGGAACTTGACCCATAGGAGGAGCCTCAATAGCAAGAATTAATTCTAAGGAATAAAGTTGAGAAGCATTCCCCAAGGATAGCCAGGAGGCATTTGATTCTGACGTGGAGGTCCAATGGGCACAACAGACACAAGAGCAGTTACAATATCGGAAATGACAGTGAATTGAGGTTGAGACAGAGGCGGAGGCTAAGGCTGATTTTATACTGCAACCAAGGATTCCAACATAGCGGTCATCATTTCCATGTGGGTGTTCAGAGCATTCACCTCTTCGCATAGATCTCTTTATTATTTCTCAAAAGTATCCATCTTATTTCTTGAATTGCCTCGAATATTATACCGGTGAATCAACTTAAAGTTTTTGTTTGAAGACGAAGGAAAAGGAATAAGACTCTGGAAATTTTGCCAAAAGAAAGACCAATTATGTATGATGCATAGAATGAAATTATTGTTAAAGTTTATTTTAATTTTTCAAGAACTAAGAAATTAAAAACAAATTTCAAACATCATAAATAAATTATTATAGAAAAAGGAGAACTGGATTTTCATTTCATTAAAAATCTGGATGAATTACAATTCAATTACATAGTTTCAAGTCACTCCTAGAATGAAAGACAAAAACTAAAGCCTAGGATCTAAGGTGACTCCAACTGAAGAAGAATCAACTCCATGTTATAGATTCCTCTTGAGCTTCTTGATCTGAACTTCAAACGAAGCCTTCATGCCAGCTTTCTCTTTCAAAATCTTGTCAACAATACCCTTCCAAGCACCATAAGTAGGCGAAATATTAGAAAATTATTTGTTGCTTTGAGATGGTAAATTTATAGAGGAAAATAAATCCTCTTGCTCCATCTTTATCTTCTTTTCATGATGCTTAAGTAGAACATCCTTCTGGTGAATCAGATCATCTTTCTCCTTCAATTGTTGATGCAACTCTAGATTCTCCGTACACAGAGCATAGATCTTGTTCTCCTAAGTATATTTTTCTTGCGTCTTCTGAGCTAAAACAACTTTAAGCTCTTCAATATCTTCAACGGGAATAAGAGGGGGTCTTATGACTTCAAGGACTATAGACTTCTCAAAAGAATAAGGCATCTTGATCTCAACAACTCTTGCTTTTACCCACCGAGTGTAAGGCTCCAAAGCTACGTAATGCTTTTTCCCTAACTCCTCTTTTCCTTTTATATGAATCTTGTGTCATGCATAAAATATCCTCTCCTTTAAATGTTTGTTATTAACCCCTTCATAAAAGAACAATCCCTCCAAAAATATGGAGTTTGGCTTATCCTTCATAGTATACCCAAGTTGATGACGAGCTAGAATCGAATTGTAGTTGATACCTCTTTTTGTACCAAGAAAAGGCACATTAGGAAATTCTCCATAACTATCAATGATCTCCATACCATCATAAAATCTAGAATACTGATTCACATCTTCATTGGCGATGGACATAATCCTTTGAGACCACCTTGAACAACTCTTGTTATCTTTAAAGGAAATGGATTGCAGCAAGTGCAAAATAAAACACTTATATAGTAAAGATGCACAACATATAATAGTTCCTCGATTATTTGAAGTCTTGTATTAGATAGAATGATAAGTTAGGAAACAAGACCAAGCCATAGATAAGCAAAGCAAGAATAGCTTCAAAAGCAACCATACTCCATTCACTAGCAAGAGTTGAAACCTTCCCTGTCAGGAACTTAGCAGGTAAACCAAGAATACCTCACTTAGTCACAAGATTAGCCTCAATCTTTGCTTTCCTCAAATGAGTTCCCTACCAATAACACGAGCTTCAGGAATCTCCTTTAAACCAATGAATGGAATCTGATTAGAAACAGACAACCCTATGAGATAAGCATACTCCTCCAAAGTATGTGCAAGATGATAATCTGGGAAAGTGAAACACCTATATAAGGGATCATAGAACTGGACCAAGGTGTTCAAAGCTCCGTCTTCAACATCAGTATTCAGCATTATCAGAATCTCTCCATAATAGTCTTTGAAATCCAAAGGACTAGTTACCAAAGATCCTATCTTTCTCAAGTATTTCAATTCACGAATCTTGAAACTAAACTTATGAGTATTTATCCCTCCAAATCTATAACCATAATACTTGATATGTTTGCAAAGAAAAATCCTAAGTTCCTTGAAAACCAAGTGAAAGAGATGTTTATGAATGCATGATTATGCCACAATCACAAACATGGTAGGTTCAAAGGTTCAACGTCACAAGCATGGAACCAAGGTAACAACCCACCCGCAAGGTATGTTTTATGGGTTTCATTATCTACATAAGTAACTAGGTTCTAAAAAGGTTCCCAGAGTCGTAGATCCATCTTTCAGATACTATCAGTATAAATGACTTACTGGCCAACCAATACTATTCTCAATAGAAACATGTCTGAGTGTAGTATCGTGTATTAACTAAACCAGGTATACATCGGGACGGTTACCACACTACATTCTAAAAGGCCAAGAGGGGTAAAATGGGTTATAAGGTCCTCAGCTTCGTAGATTCCTAGGTCAAAAGCAATAACAACATTACAATTTTACTCATAAGACATCATTACACTCAAAGGGGCATCCACTGAGCGGCAGATCTCAAGACAACCTACTGAGGCTTAACACTAGGTAGGCCAAGCATAACTATACAACCCTCCTAAATATAATTGTACTCAAGTCCAAGTATAGGACTACTCCCTAGCAGGGATGCCAGTCTATCGCAGCGGAAAAATTGAGATTAAGATATCGATTATCTTAACTCAGAAAAAAGCAAGAGTCACCACCAAACTTTATTGTTTTCAAAGGTAAATGGGAAAAGGTCGAAAAATCCCCACACAAAGTTTTGAAAACCAAAAATAAATAGAGATTCAAGTACGAGGATTTCTTATGCAAGGGGAAGATATTAACACCCCCTCACATCTATGGTAGTCCATAGGAACCACTTGCATTTATTTATGAAATATGCTTTTGTTTGTTGATTAATTTTAAGTGAAAAGGACATTTTGTCGTATTCGAGTGGAAACATCAACTTACTATCCACAAGTATGAGGAAATGAGCATTTGCATTTACCCAACAAGCATGTCTCAACATTCAAGTGGAAAATGTTTATTAATTTCTCTGCATACTGTAGAAGTATAGGAATTTGCATCACTTCGAGAATAGACTTATATCCTTTCATTCAAAATAATGTCTGGTTTTAAAAGAAAAGTGTACTAAGGCACAAAAATAAGTTTAATGATGTTTGTATTTTTTTAGGATTTTTTAAAAGAGTTTGAGTAGGCTTAAGTTTTTTAGCATTTATTAAGAAAAATTCAAGGTTTGTTTAAGAAAAGGGTGAAGTTTTAAAAACAAGAATTTTTTGAAATAGGGAGAAGATTTTGAAAATTAAAGAAGGGGAGGAGATGAAGAGATTATCATAAAGCATAAAGTAAATGATAAGAAATAAATGGTATCATTGTAAGATAGGCCAAGAGAAAGCCTTTGTGTGTACAAATAAACTAACCACAGTAAGAGCGGGCATTTGACATTGATGAAGATGAAGCATTCCTTTCCCTTGGGATTTAAGCCACGAGTCAAGCGTTAGATGAATAATCATACAAACAGATGAACTTTAAAAGCGTTAGATGAAATCTAACATATTAGATGAAACACAACGTATTAGATGAAATTCTAAGGTGATTAGAGCCAAGTTTTAATTTGAAATTTAGAGGTCCAGATGATTCTCAAGATCTCAGATGAATTCAAAATGTATAATATGATATTCCAAGATCTCAAATGAATCCACTCCATGCAAAGGAAAGGTTCTAAATCCTAGGTCCAAATTCCAAAATTCATCAAGCAAAGAATAGTATCCAATAGTCCTCAAGAACACCTTACAGTTTTTTAGGATTTTTCCTTTATAAATGTCTTTTGATCAAAAAGAAGGGAAAAAATCCCAAGAGGCAAAAGGAAAAAAGACATAAAAGTAAATAGAATGAAATGTAAATGACATGAAATGTAAAATGCTTGAAATTAAATTGCATTAATGTAAAGGGAAAGAAATTATATGAAATTAATTTAAAAGTGCGTAAATATAAAGCTAGCACAATTAATATTTAGTTAATGTTTGTGTTAGTAATTAATAATCCAATTCGGGATAAATTTAGCGTTATGCTAAGCAAACGTAAGTGAACTTATGTAGAAGTTGCACTTATCTGCGGCTGGTCAATACTAATTTATGTGTCATGTATGTTAGAGAAATGATAAAGATCATTCTCTTAAAACAATATAACATAAGTCAAAACCAAAAACAAAGTGATCAAGCACAAAGGCGGGGAGATTAGATCATTACTTCAATCAAATTCTTCATGATACCTTGAGACAAACTTATCATCAATCAAAAGTACCAAAAGTGATCAAATAATAAAAGTTCATCAAGCATCAATCTAAACCTAATACAACAAGATGAATCCGTTATCATCCAATTGATCAAAATGAAAGAAGAAAGAGATGAAGAGAGATGAGCAACCAAATTGAACCACGACTTTAGGTCAAGCTATCATCAATTTCAACCACCTCTCTTGATGTATCAATGTGATAAACCTATCATCAATTCAAATTACCGAAAATGGTCCAAATGATCATTTAATGATAACTTTGAAAGGATGAAGATTCATGCAAACAAAATATTATCTAAAGTCTATTGATATTGATGAAACTTTTGATCAATCAAGCCATGATCCAAGTCAGCAGAAGTCAAACCAAAAATAGATGAATAAATAATAAATAAAATGAATTAAAATGATTTTTAAATGGTTTAAAATGGAAAGGGAAGAGGAAATTCAAATGAAACATCAAAACATAAAATAAATGCTCAAATAAATTATGGAAGATCAAGAAAATTCAAAGAATCAAATCTCAAAAGATTGGATAAAAAATATTTCAAATCAATGAGAAAAAAATGTTTGAAATCAATTAAAATAGAAAACAAAATAAAATAGCAAAAAAATGCTAAAAAATCATTTAAAAATTCTGAAAAAATCACAAAAGGTAGAAAATATTTTTATGAAATTATGAAAAAAAATTGGAGTGAAAAAGTTGTTATGAGCTATTTTTAATGATTTTTAAAAGAAAAAGAAATAAAAAATTTAATTAAAAGAAAAAGAAATAAAAAAAAATTAACGACTAGAAGAGGTGGTGCGATCTGATTGGCTGGATTCAAATGTTTTCCACCAACGCGCGCAGAGATTTTCATCTTCAACCTCTGAAACCCTCGATTTAGTAAAATCATGAGCTAGATTTTTAAGCTTAAACACACATCATGTAAGCTTCATCATCCTTCATTGTTCATGTCTCCTTGCTCATGATCAATTTATTTTATATGATCAAGGATAATTTGCATAAACGCGCAAAAACCCTAAGAGTTTCAAAACAAAATTAAATGACAATTAACAACAATAATAGTGTGGTAACTTGTTTGAGTGAAAATGAAACTCGTAACTACTTGTTCGCAGTAAGTTCACAAGGTTTGTAAATTTGAGATGGATTTGATGATTAGAGGTCACGACTAACTTCGGTAAGGCTTCATGTAGCTTCAGAGGAGACCAATGATGGATTCTGGGTGAAGAAACAAAGTTGAAATGAATAGAAAATGGTATTTTGAATTTCTGATTTTTTTAGGTTTTGAGCTTCAAAATAGAAGAGTTTTTTTGGATTTTCAAGCTTGGTTTTCAATGCAGAAGTGAGCTCTATTTATAGGAGAATGATTGAGCTCATCATACATGCTAAATTTCTCTTCAATCGTGTGAATCAAGTTTGGAAAATTCTAGATCTAAACCGTGTGAAATGAAGCATGGAATGTGTGATTGGGTGAGATATTCTAGTTGTTTTATGTTGTACCAAATTTGTTTCATCATGATAAACAATTTTTCACATGTGCAAAGTGGTCCCCTTTGAGTTTTAGGCCATTTCTAATTACAGGTCACTTGGTACAAGCAGAGTTTATGTCACCATGTTCATGCTTAGGCCAAATCAAATCTACTCGTGCGTTTCTTGATTTTATTTTTGCCAAGTGGTCCCCTTTTAGTAGAACATAATTCAAAAAGAAGCAGGTTAGTTGGACGCTTGATATGTAAATGGCATGGGTTGAAAGTTGGGATCTTGACCTGAAATTTAGGCCAAACATTAGGTCAAACATGTCATGAATTAGATTTTTATGCATAAGTGGCCTCCAATATTTGAGGGTATTAGAGATTGAATTGATGTTTTACCTATGAAGCAAAGTTGTAGAGGCCATTATTCTTGACATTTGGCAAAAAGAACCACCCATAAATTTTGAGAGTTGAGGAAGTTATGATGTTTGGACCAAAAACATGCCATACTTGAATTTCAGGTCAAACCACCATGTTACAACTTGTCATTTTTTATCCTTTATTGCATTCTAATGCACAAGGATGATCATATAGACTCCAAATTTAAGTAACCTTGAATGAACTTTGATTAATCTTGAAGAAACCTTGAGATAAATGATGTAGAAGGCATGTAAATAAACACATGAACCTATCTTGAGTTAAATTGCAAATTAAGCATCAAACTTGAACTTATTTTGGTCAATTGATGTTGGGTGAAGATTAACTTGAATGTGACCTAAGATAATAGGTCATGCCTTGAAGTTGAAGCTCTTGAGAGCTAATGGTTGACCAATCTTTTTCTTGAGGGACCAAAAACCCTAAATCTAGAAACCATCTTGATCTCTTGATGAAAAAGCCCTACCTGGAAAAATAAGAAAATGAAACAAAGCATATTTTTGTATTTTGAATAGGGTTAGTAAAGCATAAAATTAAGTAAGCCTAAGGATAAAATAAAATGCAAAGGGTTCTTGGTGATCTCCTACACAACAAACCCAAAGGCAATAGGGTTAGGAGGTTACCAAGTTTTTGATCTTGATGAGTTGCATTGGTATGATAGGTGGGATATTAGGGGTAAATTAGGGTATGGCAATATTTAACTCTTTCCAAAATGGTTCGATTAAACTTTTCAGACAAACCTTTTTGTTAGGGAGTACCTGCAGTAGTTATGTGCCTTGCAATACCAGAGGCTTCACAAAATCTGTTGGATACCTCATTGCAAAATTCAAGGTCTTTGTTGGTTCTCAATCTCTTGACCTTTCTGCCAGTCTGATTTTTCGACTAGTGTCTTCCAACTTTTGATATTCTCAGTAGTTTCATCCTTAGTCTTCTAGATGAATACCCATAACTTCCTGGAATAATCATCAACTATGGATAGAAAATACCTTGCTCCTGAATAAGATGGACACCTTGCAGGCACCAAAAGATCAGCATGGATGTAATCAAGAGATCCCTATGTTCTTTGTTTGCCTTTATTGAACTTCACTCTGCAAGATTTTCCAATTATACAGGGTTTACAAAACTTCAGCTTTTCGACTGTGTCTCCGCTAAGCAGATCTTTTTTACCCAGCTCGACTAGACCCCTTTCACTAACATGGCCCAATCTCATGTGCCAAATTTATATCTTAGACAAAGGCTTCATTAATGTAATATTTGCATAATTACTTACAACTTCAACCTCATGGTGTACAAGTATTGTTTATTCACGTCTCTCAAGACTTCCTTCGACCCCTTCATGACTCTTAGGATATTTTTCTCTCCCTGGAAAACATATCCTTTCTTGTCGAATTCACCGAGAGAAATCAGTTTTATTTTTAAATCAGGTACATACCTGACTTTAGTCAGCAACCTTATTGACTCGTCATAGAGCTTGAATCTCACAGATCCAACACCTACAATTTTGTAAGCTTTGTTGTTTCCCAATAATACAAATCCACCATATTGATCACATAGTTCCTCGAACAAGTATTTGTTTGGAGTCATGGGCCAAGTGCAACCTGAATCCATAATCCACTCATTACTTGAGTCGATGCTTGAAACCACAAGAACATCATATGAGTCGAAACCATCTTGAACTATGATTGTGTTGCCATTATCCTTACCTCCATGATCTTTCAGGCATTCAAGGCACACTTTTCTTGTATGTCCCTCATTCTTACACTGATAACATCGAATACCAGATGCATCATCACTATAAAACTTTTGTTGACTTTTACCCTTCTTCTTTTCGAACTTTCCATCTCTCTTTGTGAATTCTGCCTTAACCGGCAGACCTTCAGCAGTGGAATTGTGCTCCTTTCATTCGTTCAAATTCTTATAATACAAGGTTAATTGAACTTCTTCAATGGTCAAAGACCATGTTCCATACAAGAGATTTAGTTTCTTTAAATTGAGCGTGTGATCTGGGCAAGGCAAACAACAACAATAACGCTTGATCTTCATCATCGATCTTGACATCGATATTTTTAAGATCAAGAATCATCTTGTTGAACATATCCAACTGCTCAGCCAGGACATTGTCTTCACTCATCTTGAATGAATACATAGCTTACTTCAGATAGAGGTGATTGACTAACAATTTGGTCATGTATAAACTTTAGAGTTTCACCCATAAACCCAATGTAGTCATCTCCTTCTAGACCTGTCAGAGAACCTTATCACCAAGGCTCGACAAGATGATGTTGTGGGCTTTCTCTACCATAGTCATTTTTCTTTGTCCATTAACGAAACATTCATGAATGTGGCTCCATTCAAGGCTTCTAAACACCTCTGCTAAACCAACAACGTTTTCATATTCAAGCGCCACAGGCCGAAATCATTCACTACAGTGAACTTTTCAATCTCATACTTTGTAGATGATATCTTCTTCATGCTCACTGCACCTGTTGTAACCGGTTTTAAATTGAGAGTCGCCACCCTTAATTTTTATCCTGAGGAAGGAAATATAAAGGATAACCCTAAAAAGTTAGAGATTATAGGTTTTTCGACTCGGTTCTAGACGAGAGGAATGTGTTAGGCACCCCTTGTCTACCTTGTTCACAAGGATACTAGGTTTAGAAGTGCGTTTTAGGAAATAGGATTTTAAGTTTTATTAGGGAAACCCGCCACGATTTTGATCGTATGCCTACGTATCCTCTTAGGAGGAATCAGAGTCTCATTCGTAGTTCGCAGTTGGTTGTTGTTTTTTTATAAGATTGCGTAAAATTGATTTCGAATTATCCTTGAAACTTGTTTGAGTTTTGTAAAAAGTGTGATCATAGATGTAGTTCATGGTTGGATTCGAAGACAATGCTATTTAATCCTTTTTGAAAATAATTTGGAAGTTTTATTATATTAGTAGAAAAATGGTTTATTGTTGGTTAGATGTTTTAAGTTTCAATTTGATTAAAGTATGTGGTATGACACAGGGCGGAGGAAGTCCGATATAGTCTCCTCATCACATGGTCATAAATTGACCACGTGTTGCTCGTCATGAAGGATGCGGAGGAAATCTGATAAAGTCTCCCTTATCACGTGATCAAATGCTGGCCACGTATTGCTCAGATGGAGTATTTGGTGAATCGCGTGAGTTTTAATATCTTTGTAGAATATTGTGATACGGTGGGAGAACTGACTAGTGTTTTGCGTTTGTATTCGCACTTGTGCGGTTAGCAAGAGTCGCCACCGACTTTTTATTTTATCCTAAAGGAAAGGTTAAAAAGCACAGCAAAAACCTTTTGAGATATTTCGTGGGTTCGGGGGTAGATTATGAAAAGGGAAGGTATTAGCACCCTTTTCATCCATGGTTATCCATGGGCTCTTAGGTACTTGCTTAGATCAATCTTGCCTTGGTTTTTTAATTGTGTGAAATGGTGCTTTGTGGATTGTTTTGAAAATGTTTTGAAAAGATGCCTTGCGCTAGGCTAACCTTGTAACAATTCTTTACTCGAATGTTTTACAAAAGGTGTTTTATCTTTTAAAAAGATGTTTCAAGGGTTTGAAAAGTTTGATTTTTTTGAAAAGTGTTTGTGAAGTGGGTTTTGAATTTAGGCAAGTGTTTTCTTTGCATATTGACAAGTACTTAAGAGTTTATCTACCCTAAAGCTTTCTCAAAAGATTTTTGTCGTGTTTTAAGCCCTTTGACAATTTTGTTCTACCATTGAAATTGGTAGGCAATCTTGTATTTAGGAAGCTTGTTCGGGACGGGCGCGGGTCATTGTATGGACCATGAATGCAATGGTGCCAAGTGTCTTTGGCAATTTGTTTTGAAGGGACTTGATCATTTTGATAGGCGACTTTCGAAAGCGTCATCGAGGGACTTATGATCATTTTGAATTCGTTTTGCCAAAGACATTCGACGTGCAAGCATGGTCCATTTGGAAGGCAACATGTGGGATTACCTCAGAGGGTGCAAGTGTGATTGTGTATTGATTACATGCATTTGTCTTGTATTAGGTTATCTAGCGTTTGATTTTATGTACATACAAACCCTAGGTCTGACCATGGTATAATTGGAAAACTATAAATTGCGGAATGTAAATCTACGCTATTACACAATAATATCCAGGAGTGGGGGTATAAATGTACAAGGGGATGAGACTTATAGTACCCAATAATTTACAACCAAATCGAATGTCACAATCAAATGAATATCAAATATAAATGTAAGATAAACATGTGTATAGGATAATATGAATGTATTTGTGTAAGTGTACAAATGTATATGTATGTGAATTGTGTAGGTGTAATTATGTACCGGTGTGAAATGTGAAATTGAGCCGTATTAGGGTTTTGACCTAGATAAATGTTTTTTAGATGGATCTTGATTTTTGTATGTTTAATTATATACAAAAGAAAAGGAGTGTTTTGTTTAAATGTTAAGTTTTAATTGGAAAGTATTTTAATCAAAATGTTTGTGAATTTGATATTTAGAGAAAAATGTATTTAATTGGTTATGTATGAAAAAAGAATGTTAATAAAAAAGGTTTCAATTTTCATTATGTATAAAAATGTATAATATGTACAAAAATGCATTTTAATTAAAAAAGGTATCTTCAATTTAATCATATATAAAAAGAGAAAAGATAATATATATACAAATGTATTTCAAAAAAATGTTTTTAAGTTTAATTTGTGTAAAAAAAGTATATTGATTAAGAAAAAAGTATTTTCAAATTTAGTTTATATGATATGTATAAAACTAATTTTTTAAGGTAATATATGTATAAAATATCTATCTAAAAATGTCTTAATTTTATAATAAAAAGTATTTTTAATTAAGATAATAAAAAGAGCAAACATTGTTTTGTAAAAATAAAAAAAGAGATTAGTGTTTATAAAAAAAATGAAGTAAGTTAACTAAGGTTAATGTTAGAGAATGAGGTTAGTGTTAGAGAATGAGGTGATTTTCGTTGGGCTTAGAGGAATCAGGAATGGGTTAAGCCCAAGGTTGGATACTGAACGAAATTAGGGCTAGGCAATTGTTCTCAGAATGAAAACGAGGGTTTGTGAGGTGACGACGGCGCGTTGAGTTTCGTCTTCTCCGTTCGATTTCCTGAGCACTTGGTTGTCTCCGGCCACCAGCATCATCCTCGCGCTCTCTTCCCTCCAAGGCAAGAATTTCGCGTCTTTTGAAACAAGGTTAGTCCTAAGGTGTTATATCTTCATCTTTCTTTTCTGGATTCGTGTGGTTCGGATTCGTTTTAAACTGAATTTTATATTTTCATTTTATGAGGTGAAAGGGAAGAATATTGCTACCTGATTTTGGGAGATGGAGGAGAGGCGAAGGGGTGATGCTTCAGGAGGCCGGAACGGCGGTGATGGAGCTTGCTTTTGATGCTTTCTGGTACTTTCGTTCTTTTACCTTCTTGCTTAGGTTTTTGATGATGAGATTCACTGAGAAACCCTAATTCCTCACTTCTTTACCTCTTGTCCCTTTGCTACTGTTGAAACAATGTTTTGGCTAGTTTTCTTCTTCTCTACTGCTTGCGTTGCCCTGACTATGTTGATATTGCTTCTTGTTGTTGCCTTACTGAGATGTTCATGATGAAGCCCCTGATGATTTGCCTGAGTATTGTTCCACTTTCGTTTCTTTTTTCTGATTTGCCTATGAAGAAGCTTGCTTCTGAGGCTTGGTGTTTGAATATTTTATATGTTGGTTTTCATAAAAATGGTGAGGTTTGAGCTTGGATATGATAGGATATTGGTATGGTTTTGTGGTCATTACTGATGCTTATGTTTGAGGTTGTTCAGGTTATGGCTCTTTGTTATGACAGTAGTGGGCAGGTCCTGAGTTTTTTGTTGTGTTTATGGCTGATGCTGGCTCTTTGTATGGTTATGGCATTGGTGAGATGATCTTTTGTTATGACAGGGTATGTTCCAGGTTTTGGTGATACAGGTTTAAAGGTTTAGGGGTTAGACAGGTTTTAGGTGTTGAGGTCTGTATCTTTAATGCAGTTTTGGTTTTGACTTGCTAGTTTCCTTTTGGCTTCAGCAGGTTTGCATATTGGTTCAGGGTTGGGTTTGAACTGGTGTTTGTATATGTTTTATGGTTTAGGTTTTAGACAGATATTTGAGGTGTTGGTGAGGAGAATGCAGGTTTATGAGTTTTTGGTATTGGTTCTTTTTTTTGCCTCCACTGTCTATGCCTGCTGCCTATGTTACTGAACTGAGTTGGCTCTTTTCTGATTTTGTGTATCTTTTTCTTCCTGCTACTGTCTGCTGTGAACTGTTATTATGCAGAGTTGATGAAATTGGTACACATTCCTCTCTCTTCCTTTTGCCTGCTGTGCTGATGTCTATGCCTAACCTGAACTGAGTTTGCTTTATCTCTCTTTACTTCTCTCTTTACAGTACAATAGAGAATTTTTATATAATTTAAATTGTACTTTTCTGAAGGGGCCCTGGATGAGAAATGATGAATTGAGATGTTTGCATAGCATAATACATCTTGCATCTCCTTTTGACAGCTTGTAGGCTTTGGTAGCAACTTGTGCCATTTTGACTTCTTTGATATCTTTTGGCATTCTGACAGTAACTTTTGTTTTTGGATAGAAAGTTTGAATTGAACTTTTTCAGTTGGGATTGGATTTTGAATCTTGAATTTCTATGCAGCTTGAATTTTATAACTTATGCATTTTTGACATTTGCATTTCATGAGATAAAATAATCTTCCCTCTCTGTGAACCGGGAGAAATCCCGTGATTTGCAGAGAGGGTCAACTGATCCCAGTCAGTGGCCCCTAATGATGAGCATTTTAACTGTCTTTTCCAATTAACTGCTTTCTGACTTTTCTTGTTCTTTTTGCAGATGAAAAATGGAATACCGGAGCGGAATGAAGCGCGAAGAATATTTAGAAAATAGGATAGTTTTTTCATTCTATGTAATATTTAAATTAAATGTAAATTATTGTTTGTAACAACAATTTGTAAATAATTCAAATATCAATAAAAATCCAAATTATCCAATTGGTTCCATTTTCTTTATTGCTTATTTATTTATTTAAAATTCTTAGAATTAAAACATTTGAAAAATAAATTCAATCATTTAATTTCAGAATAATAAATAACTAAAATAAAACAACATTGCAATTAAAGTCTGTCCTATTCAACATCCAGAGCAAAACAGCAGTCGATCCAAATAGACTGATCAAATACGCAAACACTGTGAATCCAATACTGCATCCGGTATATGACTGGCCCAATTAAAATGTACTGAATTCGAAACCACTGTCTCCTTTGCTGATTAAACCAAGATAACGCGAATTTTAGTCCGAATCTTGAAATAAACCACAAAGTGCTGTGGAATTTAAATTCCTCTGAGAATATGCCCATAAAACCCTAGTTCCCGATTAAATGCCAAATCGCGCTCGCTTGATCAAAATTGAACCAAAAATCAACCAAACCCTGAGCCCACTGTATGAAACAATTCAGAGCTCTGAAAATCAGTAAAAAAAACCTAGTTTTGCTTGACCGTCAAGAAAAGTCCTGTTTGTCCGATTCTTGAGCCAATTTGAAAAGTCAAGAAATGTTTGAAGCTGAGATTTCTTGTGGAAAAGCGCGAGGGCAAATTTTGGGGTACAACAGTTGCCCCTGTTCAATCTTCTTTGACCTGAAGAGTTAGATTGGCAGGTTTGCCTTTCGCGACTTGAAGGTAAAAGGAGATTGAACACTAATGTGCCCAGAAAATTTGCGCTCGTCGATGTGACGGCGGAGGTGAATGGGCTTAAAGATGCCATTTGGTGCGAAAGAATTTGTCGGGGGATGGGCTTAGAGATGCCATCTGAGAATGGGCTTAACGATGCCATTCGGTGCGAAAGAATTTGTCGGGGGATGGGCTTAGAGATGCCATCTGAGAATGTTGAACTGTACGTCAATGGTGAGTGGACGAGTATCAGAAGGGCATCCCTGTTTTGGAATATCTCTGAATTGGGGTCTGAATAAGCAACAGATTGATGTCCGTGTCTGGAGAATCTGTAAACTATTTGAGATTGAATAAGCAATAGAGCAGCATCCGTTGTTGGGACACGTCCGTAAACTATTTTCAAAAAATTGTGAAGAGTCTGAATAAGTCGGTAGATTGACATCCGTTGTAGGGAAGAATCCGTAAATTGTCTTCAAAGGTGGAGAAGAGTCTGAACAAATTGGTAGATTGACATCCGTTGTAGGGAAGAATCCGTAAACTGTTTTCAGAAACTGAGAAGGGTCTGAATCAGTTGGTAGATTGACATCCGTTATAGGGAAGAATCCGTAAACTGTTTTCAGAAACTGAGAAGTTGAAGAGGAACCGGTGTAAGGTTTCTGCTGATGCGTCTGAATGAATCTGGAATAAGTATCAGAATGTTGCCGTGTCCGGGTCACATCTGAACTATTTCTGGATGAATCTCGGGAGATGATCTGTGTCTGTCGACTGATCTTTCCTGAAAAGGCAAAGGGTTAGTTGTATGCAATGTTATGATGCATGATGCAATGTATGTGACATCAATATTTATGAATGTGATGGATGCGCATGTAAGCTGATGAGCTAATCTTGTCAAGGATACATGAATCCGAGATGGCTGAAGATAAAAGCATCTTGACTGCTGCCGGGGAAAATAAATCCTTGGCTGTTGCTGGGGAAGAGAATTCCTGATGACCTCTACTGGGGAGTTCCAACTAGTAGACTCATGCTGGGGAGGTCAGATTTGAGAATCGTCAGCTTGATGGGAAGTAACTCTGGAGACTTCACTGGGGAACTCAAGATTTGTCCTTCCAAAACTCTGTGGGGAGAAGGTTTAAAAGTCTGACTCCGCTGGGGATTGTCCACTTGAAGCTCTTGATCTGCTGGGGATACTGAAGCTTAAACTCTGAGGGGAATTGAATTCCGGGGGATTCCCTGGCTGGGGATTTGCAAAGATAAGTTACTGCTGGGGATAGGGAGAATTCTGGCGAGTGCGATCTTCCGTGGTTGTTAGCTTGAGAAGAATCTGAACAAGCGATAGGTTAGCATCCGTTTACTTGGAGAACCCGTGAACTATTTTCAGAAATCTTGAAGTTGAATTAGCAAAAGAGCCGCATCCGTTGTTGGGAAGCGTCCGTAAACTAAATTCAAAGGTTGCATCTGAACAAGCTGATAGATTAACATCCGTTACTTGGGAAGAATCCATGAACTGTTTTCAGAAGTCTTGAGAAGAATCTGAACAAGTGATAGGTTAACATCCGTTTACTTGGAGAACCCGTGAACTATTTTCAGAAATCTTGAAGTTGAACTAGCAATAGAGCAGCATCTGTTGTTGGGAAGCTTCCGTAAACTGAATTCAAAGGTGCATCTGAACAAGCTGATAGATTAACATCCGTTACTTGGGAAAGATCCATGAACTGTTTTCAGAAGTCTTGAGAAGAATCTGAACAAGTGATAGGTTAACATCCGTTTACTTGGAGAACCCGTGAACTATTTTCAGAAATCTTGAAGTTGAACCAGCAATAGAGCAGCATCCGTTGTTGGGAAGCTTCTGTAAACTGAATTCAAAGGTGCATCTGAACAAGCTGATAGATTAACATCCATTACTTGGGAAGAATCCATGAACTGTTTTCAGAAGTCTTGAGAAGAATCTGAACAAGCGATAGGTTAACATCCGTTTACTTGGAGAACCCGTGAACTGTTTTCAGAAATCTTGAAGTTGAATTAGCAATGGAGCCGCATCCGTTGTTGGGAAGCGTCCGTAAACTAATTTCAGAGGTTGCATCTGAACAAGCTGATAGATTAACATCCGTTACTTGGGAAGAATCCATAAACTGTTTTCAGAAGTCTTGAAGAGGAACCGGTGTAGGGCTTCCTGATGATGAGCTTGTGTAGAACTTCATCGGTTTTGAACACTTTTGACATTCGAATGCCCCAAGTGGTGAAGTAGATAATTTCCTGGCTTGTTACAGGTGGTGGTCTACAATCGGTCGTTCACAGATGTTTCCTGGGTTGTTGCAGGTGTTGATCTGGAATTCTTCAGACATGCCCTAGCTGGATACAGGAATCGAATCTGGAAATGTGACAGTTGATAGATATGCCCTGGCTAGATACAGGAGTCGAGTCTGGAAATGTTGTAGTTGATTTGTTGAACACTTTTGACATTCGAATGCCCCAAGTGGTGAAGAAGGAGTCTTGAATCGGATTACTCTGCATATTGAGAGATTTCTTGAAATCTTGACTGGACTGCCCCAGGTTAACTGAAACGTGACATGTCATGCCCCTTGTTGATAGGGGATTTGATGGAAGTGTTATCCCCTTGAAGTGACTTTGACTTGCTGAGAGAGTTTTCGTTCCTCCGAACATTCGCTGCATGAATTTCTTCGCTGTCAAACAAAAAAGCCAAATGCATACAGTGATATTCAAGCAATGCAAAGTTTATGTTTGTCTCGAAGTTTTGAAAAATGCGTTTTTTAGCAGAAAACTTTCCATAAGACAAGTTAACACAAGATTTGGAGTAAGCCCTATAGGAGTCAGGATACCTTTTGTAGCAGTATGCTTTCGAACTAACCCATGCTTCAATTAGGACTTTTGAAGGGTTGTAACGTGGCCTGGTTCACGGTCTAAGAAACAAAGGATAAAGGCTCAAAGTATATTTGTACCCACCCGCTCTTCGTGATGTCCTTCAACCTAAGCTCAGTCAATTATGCGTCATACTCTGTTTTGAGTTTGGAACGACTCTTGGGTGATGGTTCACCAGTTTGAACTTTTGGGAGACAGTCATCATCTCCTCTTCTTTTCCAACATTTTTCATGTTGTTGAGGATTTTGTAGTGACCTCACTATTTTGACTTTGATTCGTTATCCCTAACTTTTGCCTGACTGTTACCGTTTTCGGGATTACTGTCAGCGGGATGCCCCAGCTTTCTCAAGCCTCCTTCATAGGTTTTGGCTTGGTGGGCTTTTCTCTTTTGAGAGATTGACTGTCTATGTGATAGGGAACCACCCTTGTCTTTAGATTCTGAAGGAATGCTTTCCTTCTTTTTTTTTTTGACGTCGTTCGTTGTATTACGAACCGAGAGTTTGCGACTTCAATGCGCGTTTTCTTTTGAATTAACTGAGATACTACCCTGCCCCGGGTTTATATCAAAGGTTTCGATTGTTTAGAACGGGAAACTCCTACTTCTTTGGCTCGAAGGGGTTGACTAGGGATTAACTTCCTTATAACTCCAGTGTTTGGGAATTGAAAGAAATGCCTGTACATCATCAGCAAGGTCTGCTCAAAAACATACTGTATAAGATCACGGTATTGTTTCGTCATCCTCCCTCTAAAGGCTTGTAGCTTTTTATCAAGAGTCAAATATCATGAAGAAAAGCATAAGAATAGTGAAACGAATGGATGAATTCAAGACAAACATATGCAATGCATTAATGAAAACAGAGTTTAACATCAACAGATAATTGTTTGACAGCAAAAGAAATTACAACTTTGAAAAATTCAAAAAGAAGCAAAAAGTCTTTCAATTCGAGCTTCGTCACTTCAAGTGGAGAACCCTTTTAACGGAAGATCTTCATCTCGCCGTCTGGCATGAACCTCAGCACCCCAATGTCAATCAGATCTTGAATCTTGTTCTTCAAGGCCCAACAGCTATCGGTGTCATGTCCTGGGCTATAGGAATGGTAAACACAAAATGCATCGGGATGATAGTCAGGAGCGGAGGTATTAGGGTTCCGGATAGGATCTCTCAAAGCAGTCAGATTAACCTCCAACAGGCGCTCCAGAATTAGAGATGACGGTATGTCAGTCTCTGTGAACTGCCTTCCCGACGTTTCTTGTCTACGCCGATTGCCCCGCTGACGCCGGCGAGGTTGTTGAGGGGTTTGTGACCCTGAAGCTAGCAGAGGAGCTTTTCCTTTGTCTTCTTGAGTTGATGGAGGCTGAGCGGTGACCTGCTCTTCGACCTCAGATATTTGCCCCAGTTGGTTGTTTTGAAGCAGTTGGCGGACCAGAACTCCGAGTTCCTCCTGTCTTTGAGATAGGTCTTGGATGAGAGCCATCTGGCCCACCAAATATCCCATCATTTGGGTCCTCAGTGTTGTCAGATCAAACTGCAGCTCCGCAATCTGATCATTCCTGGCATTGTTGGAACTCCCCAAGCCGTTGGTGAGGAGAGCTTTCATCTCTTCTTGCCCCAGAGACAAGTTCATGAACATCTCCTGTAGCTGAGCAGTCTGGTCTTGGATGTCCTTGACAGACCGTTCTAGAGCCATCTCTTGCTGAAATAAACAGCAGGAGAGTAAGGAAACCTGAAAAAGGAAAGGTCGTCAAAATGCAATGCATGATGCATGTTTTCCAGGATCTCTTGGGGTAAACACAAGAGAAATGTTAGAGGTTGAACTCTACTCTTGGATTGGAGATCTCTGCATCGGTGGACGTCCTTCCACGAGAATCAAGCTCACCATGTCGAGTGGGTCATAGCCACTGACTCAAGTTGTTGTACTTGAATTTTGATTGGAGAACTTTGTATCGGCGGATGTCTTTCCACGAGAATCAAGCTCGCCATGTCAAGTGGGTCATAGCCACTGATTCAAGTTGTTGCACTTGATCTTTGACTGGATTGGTTAGAGGAGAGACCTCTGTTCCTTGATAGATGTCTGGTTCAACGTATCCCTGCATCAACAAGACCCTCGAGATCCTTGAAATGGTTATTGAAAATGCTAGAATGCTATGGTATGATGTCATGATGTTATGTACATGTATGCACAAACAAGTAAGTGTATATACAGGCAAACAATATTCACACAAAGCACACAAAGCCTTAGGTTTAGGCTTGCATGAGGTTCAGGTACTACCCTCTTTCAGTTTGTTGGTTAAAACCTGTCCTATCAAAAGTAACCGGGTTCTAGAGGATCTCATATCATTGGCTACCCTCAATCGGTCATAACTCCAGCATCGCAACCTTTTCTCGCGGCCGGAACCATCTCGAGAGTTTAGCCTCAATGAGTGTAGCATACTGCTACTGTTCTAATGGCCAAGTTGGTCAATTTAGGGTTCTAAGGTCGGTTGATGCTTAATGACTCCTTGGAAGACCCATATTCTCCCCGTTTCAACACGAGGGATATCGGTACAGACCAAGACGCCACACCAACGTAGCCACTGCTTCACCCATGTCGGTATACCCCGGACAGGTCCCTCGCAGATTATGCTACCTAAAAAAGGTTTCCCCAGATCCGGGTTAGGATCTATAAAACTCCGATACAAAGCCCACAAATGTAAAGCAAACAAAGCAATCAATTGAAAGTAAAGGTGATCTAAAACCCTAAGGTAACCCCACTTTAAAATCCTCCCCAGCAGAGTCGCCAGTTCTGTGATACGGTGGGAGAACTGACTAGTGTTTTGCGTTTGTATTCGCACTTGTGCGGTTAGCAAGAGTCGCCACCGACTTTTTATTTTATCCTAAAGGAAAGGTTAAAAAGCACAGCAAAAACCTTTTGAGATATTTCGTGGGTTCGGGGGGTAGATTATGAAAAGGGAAGGTATTAGCACCCTTTTCATCCATGGTTATCCATGGGCTCTTAGGTACTTGCTTAGATCAATCTTGCCTTGGTTTTTTAATTGTGTGAAATGGTGCTTTGTGGATTGTTTTGAAAATGTTTTGAAAAGATGCCTTGCGCTAGGCTAACCTTGTAACAATTCTTTACTCGAATGTTTTACAAAAGGTGTTTTATCTTTTAAAAAGATGTTTCAAGGGTTTGAAAAGTTTGATTTTTTTGAAAAGTGTTTGTGAAGTGGGTTTTGAATTTAGGCAAGTGTTTTCTTTGCATATTGACAAGTACTTAAGAGTTTATCTACCCTAAAGCTTTCTCAAAAGATTTTTGTCGTGTTTTAAGCCCTTTGACAATTTTGTTCTACCATTGAAATTGGTAGGCAATCTTGTATTTAGGAAGCTTGTTCGGGACGGGCGCGGGTCATTGTATGGACCATGAATGCAATGGTGCCAAGTGTCTTTGGCAATTTGTTTTGAAGGGACTTGATCATTTTGATAGGCGACTTTCGAAAGCGTCATCGAGGGACTTATGATCATTTTGAATTCGTTTTGCCAAAGACATTCGACGTGCAAGCATGGTCCATTTGGAAGGCAACATGTGGGATTACCTCAGAGGGTGCAAGTGTGATTGTGTATTGATTACATGCATTTGTCTTGTATTAGGTTATCTAGCGTTTGATTTTATGTACATACAAACCCTAGGTCTGACCATGGTATAATTGGAAAACTATAAATTGCGGAATGTAAATCTACGCTATTACACAATAATATCCAGGAGTGGGGGTATAAATGTACAAGGGGATGAGACTTATAGTACCCAATAATTTACAACCAAATCGAATGTCACAATCAAATGAATATCAAATATAAATGTAAGATAAACATGTGTATAGGATAATATGAATGTATTTGTGTAAGTGTACAAATGTATATGTATGTGAATTGTGTAGGTGTAATTATGTACCGGTGTGAAATGTGAAATTGAGCCGTATTAGGGTTTTGACCTAGATAAATGTTTTTTAGATGGATCTTGATTTTTGTATGTTTAATTATATACAAAAGAAAAGGAGTGTTTTGTTTAAATGTTAAGTTTTAATTGGAAAGTATTTTAATCAAAATGTTTGTGAATTTGATATTTAGAGAAAAATGTATTTAATTGGTTATGTATGAAAAAAGAATGTTAATAAAAAAGGTTTCAATTTTCATTATGTATAAAAATGTATAATATGTACAAAAATGCATTTTAATTAAAAAAGGTATCTTCAATTTAATCATATATAAAAAGAGAAAAGATAATATATACAAATGTATTTCAAAAAAATGTTTTTAAGTTTAATTTGTGTAAAAAAAGTATATTGATTAAGAAAAAAGTATTTTCAAATTTAGTTTATATGATATGTATAAAACTAATTTTTTAAGGTAATATATGTATAAAATATCTATCTAAAAATGTCTTAATTTTATAATAAAAAGTATTTTTAATTAAGATAATAAAAAGAGCAAACATTGTTTTGTAAAAATAAAAAAAGAGATTAGTGTTTATAAAAAAAATGAAGCAAGTTAACTAAGGTTAATGTTAGAGAATGAGGTTAGTGTTAGAGAATGAGGTGATTTTCGTTGGGCTTAGAGGAATCAGGAATGGGTTAAGCCCAAGGTTGGATACTGAACGAAATTAGGGCTAGGCAATTGTTCTCAGAATGAAAACGAGGGTTTGTGAGGTGACGACGGCGCGTTGAGTTTCGTCTTCTCCGTTCGATTTCCTGAGCACTTGGTTGTCTCCGGCCACCAGCATCATCCTCACGCTCTCTTCCCTCCAAGGCAAGAATTTCGCGTCTTTTGAAACAAGGTTAGTCCTAAGGTGTTATATCTTCATCTTTCTTTTCTGGATTCGCGTGGTTCGGATTCGTTTTAAACTGAATTTTATATTTTCATTTTATGAGGTGAAAGGGAAGAATATTGCTACCTGATTTTGGGAGATGGAGGAGAGGCGAAGGGGTGATGCTTCAGGAGGCCGGAACGGCGGTGATGGAGCTTGCTTTTGATGCTTTCTGGTACTTTCGTTCTTTTACCTTCTTGCTTAGGTTTTTGATGATGAGATTCACTGAGAAACCCTAATTCCTCACTTCTTTACCTCTTGTCCCTTTGCTACTGTTGAAACAATGTTTTGGCTAGTTTTCTTCTTCTCTACTGCTTGCGTTGCCCTGACTATGTTGATATTGCTTCTTGTTGTTGCCTTACTGAGATGTTCATGATGAAGCCCCTGATGATTTGCCTGAGTATTGTTCCACTTTCGTTTCTTTTTTCTGATTTGCCTATGAAGAAGCTTGCTTCTGAGGCTTGGTGTTTGAATATTTTATATGTTGGTTTTCATAAAAATGGTGAGGTTTGAGCTTGGATATGATAGGATATTGGTATGGTTTTGTGGTCATTACTGATGCTTATGTTTGAGGTTGTTCAGGTTATGGCTCTTTGTTATGACAGTAGTGGGCAGGTCCTGAGTTTTTTGTTGTGTTTATGGCTGATGCTGGCTCTTTGTATGGTTATGGCATTGGTGAGATGATCTTTTGTTATGACAGGGTATGTTCCAGGTTTTGGTGATACAGGTTTAAAGGTTTAGGGGTTAGACAGGTTTTAGGTGTTGAGGTCTGTATCTTTAATGCAGTTTTGGTTTTGACTTGCTAGTTTCCTTTTGGCTTCAGCAGGTTTGCATATTGGTTCAGGGTTGGGTTTGAACTGGTGTTTGTATATGTTTTATGGTTTAGGTTTTAGACAGATATTTGAGGTGTTGGTGAGGAGAATGCAGGTTTATGAGTTTTTGGTATTGGTTCTTTTTTTTGCCTCCACTGTCTATGCCTGCTGCCTATGTTACTGAACTGAGTTGGCTCTTTTCTGATTTTGTGTATCTTTTTCTTCCTGCTACTGTCTGCTGTGAACTGTTATTATGCAGAGTTGATGAAATTGGTACACATTCCTCTCTCTTCCTTTTGCCTGCTGTGCTGATGTCTATGCCTAACCTGAACTGAGTTTGCTTTATCTCTCTTTACTTCTCTCTTTACAGTACAATAGAGAATTTTTATATAATTTAAATTGTACTTTTCTGAAGGGGCCCTGGATGAGAAATGATGAATTGAGATGTTTGCATAGCATAATACATCTTGCATCTCCTTTTGACAGCTTGTAGGCTTTGGTAGCAACTTGTGCCATTTTGACTTCTTTGATATCTTTTGGCATTCTGACAGTAACTTTTGTTTTTGGATAGAAAGTTTGAATTGAACTTTTTCAGTTGGGATTGGATTTTGAATCTTGAATTTCTATGCAGCTTGAATTTTATAACTTATGCATTTTTGACATTTGCATTTCATGAGATAAAATAATCTTCCCTCTCTGTGAACCGGGAGAAATCCCGTGATTTGCAGAGAGGGTCAACTGATCCCAGTCAGTGGCCCCTAATGATGAGCATTTTAACTGTCTTTTCCAATTAACTGCTTTCTGACTTTTCTTGTTCTTTTTGCAGATGAAAAATGGAATACCGGAGCGGAATGAAGCGCGAAGAATATTTAGAAAATAGGATAGTTTTTTCATTCTATGTAATATTTAAATTAAATGTAAATTATTGTTTATAACAACAATTTGTAAATAATTCAAATATCAATAAAAATCCAAATTATCCAATTGGTTCCATTTTCTTTATTGCTTATTTATTTATTTAAAATTCTTAGAATTAAAACATTTGAAAAATAAATTCAATCATTTAATTTCAGAATAATAAATAACTAAAATAAAACAACATTGCAATTAAAGTCTGTCCTATTCAACATCCAGAGCAAAACAGCAGTCGATCCAAATAGACTGATCAAATACGCAAACACTGTGAATCTAATACTGCATCCGGTATATGACTGGCCCAATTAAAATGTACTGAATTCGAAACCACTGTCTCCTTTGCTGATTAAACCAAGATAACGCGAATTTTAGTCCGAATCTTGAAATAAACCACAAAGTGCTGTGGAATTTAAATTCCTCTGAGAATATGCCCATAAAACCCTAGTTCCCGATTAAATGCCAAATCGCGCTCGCTTGATCAAAATTGAACCAAAAATCAACCAAACCCTGAGCCCACTGTATGAAACAATTCAGAGCTCTGAAAATCAGTAAAAAAAACCTAGTTTTGCTTGACCGTCAAGAAAAGTCCTGTTTGTCCGATTCTTGAGCCAATTTGAAAAGTCAAGAAATGTTTGAAGCTGAGATTTCTTGTGGAAAAGCGCGAGGGCAAATTTTGGGGTACAACAAATATTAATTAACTTAATTAAAGAAAATATTTGATTATATTTAAACCAATTAATTTATAAAACCAAAGGTATATATTTTTATTGAGTAAATAACCTAATAAAGCTAAATTTCATACGTACTATGTAGTAACGTATCGTTCAACTAATGGAATTTTTTAATGGTGTAGAGATATATTTGAGAATAAGTGAGCAATGGGCTAGACCTCATACTAAATCAAATCAGCTTATATTATGTCAACAAATGAGTAATTAAATGATGACTATAAAACACAAGCAAATAAATAATGATAATCTAAATTTGAAAAAAAATTAAGCTAGTTCTCCTAAGTCATGAAACAAAATAGCACGTGAATGGACATATCTTTCTATTCCATTTGTTTCAAAAAATAAAAAATAAAAAAAGTAATAGAACATGTTTTGCACAGTTTCTCATAAACCGACTTTCTCTCTCAAATGAAGCAAAATCTAACCTTTCCTCTTTCTTTTTCTTACTAATACATAAGAAAAGCATAATCAAACTATTAGAGGATAATTTAGTATTTATTATTTGTTAGATATTCTCTTTAGGTCCTATGTGACATTCTTATCTTTACTACTTTTGTGTATAAATAGGTGTACTAGGTTTACATTTAATAAAATCAATTCTCTTCAATCATTTGTGGCAACTTTTAGCATTTATTCTTTTTCTCTCTTCTTCCTCAATTTCATCACCTTGCACCAACAAATTGGTATCTAGAGCTCTTAGTTTATTCTGAAATTCTGGGAAACACGAGTGATAGTGAGCTGTGTTTGATTTTTGAATCTTGAACAAAAATCTGAAACAGAATCGCATTGATTCCGTGGGTTTGGGAAACACTGAGTGAGAATCTGAGATCTGAGTTTTTGTGCAAGGTTTAAGATGAATGGAGGCAGTAGTTTGAACACTAAACTTCCAGTTTTTGATGGCAAAAACTGGAACAGATGGAAGATACAAATGTGTGTGCTGTTTGGTGCTCAGGATGTTCTGGACCTTGTTTCTGAAGGTTATGTTCCAGTTGCAGCAGATGCTACTGAAGAACAAAAATCAGAAGAAAGAGCTACGAGGAAGAGGGATCAGAAAGCTCTGTTATTTATCCATCAGTGTGTGGATGAAAATGTGTTTGAGAAGATTGTTGATTCGACGACGTCGAAAGGGGCATGAGATATACTGGCCAGATGTTATGGTGGTGACGTGTCAGTAAAGAAGGTAAAGCTTCAGTCCCTGCGAAAGCAATATGAAAATCTCAGCATGAAGAACAGTGAGAAAGTTTCTGAGTACATCTCCAGAATGATTCTGATCACTAATGAGATGAAAGCTTGTGGAGAAACATTTTCTGAACAGGTAATCATAGAAAAGATTCTGAGGTCACTTACTCCTCAGTTTGATTACATTGTTGTTTCTATTGAACATTCTAAAAATCTGGAAACCATGAGAATAGAAGAGTTGCAAAGCAGTCTAGAAGCGCAAGAGTTGTGTCTGACTGAAAGAACTTCTGAGAGGGAAGTGGAGAAAACTCTGAAAGCTTCTTTTGTCAAGAAGGACCAGAAGCAGAATAGACGTGGTGATAAATTTCAGAAGTCAGAAACCTCAACTTCTGATGAAAAGAAATACCAGAAGGGAAAGGAAAGGTATGACAAGAAGAAGGTTCAATGTTACTGTTGTAAACAGTTTGGTCATTTTGACAGAGATTGTAGAAATAGAGGAAGGATATCATAAGAAGCAAATATAGCTAGAGGAGATTCTGATGATGAACTTGTGATACTGATGGCTTCTGATTATGATGGAAATTGTTCAGAAGATTGGTGGTATATGGACACTGGCTATTCAAACCACTTGACTGGGAACAAACAATGGCTGATAGACTTTGACTCCAGAAGGAGAACAAAGATCAGATGTGCTGATGATAAGTACCTTAATGCAGAAGGTATGGGAAATGTCAGAGTCAGAGTGAAGAATGGAAAAAACATTCTGATCAAAGATGTTTGATATATTCCTGGAATTAAAAGCAATATGATGAGTGTGGGCCAGCTTATTGAGAAAGATTTTTCAGTGGTTATGAAGGACAACCTCTTCACGTTGTATGATTATAATCAGAAATTGATTATGAAGTCTGAGCAGGGAAGCAACAAAACATTCAAGGTGAATCTAGAAACTTCTGAAGCGGAGTGTCTTAGTGCAAAAGGCGCTGAAGCTGACAGTAAGTTGTGGCACAAGAGGTTGGGGCACTTGAACTATAGAAGCTTAGGGCATCTAAGTTCTAAGAAGCTCATACATGGCATTTCGAAGATTGTGAAGCCTCGGAAGTCATGTGAGATATGCATGAAAGGCAAGCAACCCAGATTGCCATTTGCATCAGGAGTAGCCCCCAGAGCGAAGCATGCTCTGGGAGTAGTACATTCTTATGTGTGTGGACCATTTCCAGTACCTTCACTTGGAGGAAACAAATATTTTGTGTCTTTTATGGATGATTTCACAAGAATGTCATGGGTAGCACTCATCAAGTTCAAGCATGAAGTGTTTACTGAGTTCCATAAGTTCAAGGTGAAGGTTGAGAAGCAGAGTGGTCAGAAGTTGAAGATTCTGAGAACAGATGGTGGAGGTGAGTATAACTCTACAGAGTTCCAGAAGTTCTGTGAGGAGAATGGAATAGAACATGAGGTGACTGCTCCATATACTCCTCAGCACAACGGTCTTGCTGAAAGAAGAAACAAAACTTTGCTTGATATGACCAGAAGTATGCTGAAAGAGAAGAAGTTACCTCACGTGTTATAGGGAGAAGTTGTTGCCACATCAGCATATGTTCTGAATAGGTGTCCAACAAAGAAGCTGAAGGAAATTGTTCCTTTAGAAAAATGTACTGGAGACAAGCAAAGTGTTAGCCATCTGAAGGTGTTTGGTTCTGTATGCTACAAACACGTTCCAGAGGCTAGAAGACGAAAACTGGATGATAGAAGCAAAACAATGTTACGGGTGGGGTACCACATTACAGGTGCCTGTAAGCTTTATTGTCCAGAAACCAACAAAGTTGAAATCAGCAGAGACGTCATTGTGAAAGAGTCAGAAACATGGGATTGGAACAAGCCTCAATCAGACTCTGGTGTAGCACCAACACCAGGGTTAGTTTCTGAAGATTCTTCAGAAAGTTCTGAAGATGAGTCAGAGTCAAAAGATGAAGACTCTGAAGATGAGTCAGAATCTCAGGGAGATTTTGATAGTGGATATGATTACGATCCAGATTCTGATGATGATCCAGAATCTGGTGGTGATTATACTTCTGGAATGGAAAACTCTGAAGACATGGGGTCTGAAGAACAAGTTTCCAGAAGTAACTCTGAAGGTGGTAATTCTGAAGGAAATAATTCTGGACAAAGTCCAGAAGCTAGCATTGTTCCAAGTTCTGGAGAAGCTTCAGAACAAGATCAGAGGCCACAGAGAATCAGACGAATACCAAGTAGGTTTGCAGATTTTAGCATGTTGCATGATACTGAAGTAGATTCTGAAGGAGAAATCGTTCATTGTGCCATGCTAGTAGATTTTGAACTAGTGGGTATTAAAGAAGCTCTCAAGAAGAAAGTATGGTTGAATTCCATGAAAGAAGAACTTGAGGCTACTTAAAGAAACAAGACTTGGAAGTGACAGAACTTCCAAAAGGCAAGAAAGCCATCAGTGTCAGATGGGTTTTCAAGAAGAAGCTAAAGCCAGATGGATCAATTGGCAAACACAAAGAGAGACTAGTGGCCAGAGGTTTTCTTCAGAAACCTGGACTAGATTATTTTGAGGTGTTTGCGCCTGTAGCTAGACACGAAACAATCAGACTGGTGATTGCTTTAGCTGCAAACAGAAATTGGCCTTTGATACATCTGGATGTGAAGTCTGCATTTCTGAACGGTCCATTACAGGAAGAATTTTATGTGTCGCAACCTCCTGGATTTGTGAAAAAGAATCAGAAAGGGTTGGTATACAGGTTAAATAAAGCTTTGTATGGACTGAAGCAAGCGCCCAGAGCTTGGAATTTGAAGATTGATTCGTTTTTCAAGGAACAAGGGTTTCAGAAGTGTGAGTGGAGTATGGTGTTTATGTTCAGCACACTTCAGAAGGTAATATGATTCTAGTCTATTTGTATGTTGATGACATATTACTCACAGGAAGTTCTGAACAAGAAACAGCTGAGTTCAAGAAAGTTCTAATGAATGCGTTTGAGATGAAAGATCTTGGAGAAATGAGTTTCTTTCTAGGGATGGAAATTATATACTCTAAGAAAGGAATCATTTTACATCATAAGAAGTATGAACTAGAGCTTCTGAAGAGATTTGAGCTAGAAAATTGCAAGGTTGCTATCACACCTGCCGATACGAATCAGAAGTTGGACTCTGATTCTGATGGAGAGGATGTGGATGCTACAACCTTCAAACAGATGGTTGGTTCTCTGAGGTATTTTCCTAATACCAGACCTGATATTTGTGATGCATTTGGAATGGTCAGCAGATACATGAGCAAACCAAAGTGGTCTCATTACCAAGCTGCTGTCAGGATTCTGAGGTATGTAAAAGGAACTCTGAAATATGGAGTGTTATTTCCTTCTGGAGGAAAGATCAAATCAGAACTTCTGAGTTATTCTGACTCTGATTGGTGTGGAGATAGAGTTGACAGAAGAAGTACTTCTGGGTACTTGTTCAAGTTTCTGGGAGGTCCAATTTCTTGGAGTTCCAAGAAACAGCCTATTGTGGCTTTGTCAACGTGTGAAGCTGAATACATTGCAGGTGTTGTAGCGGCTTGTCAAGCAGTTTGGCTTCTGAATCTCCTGCATGATCTGAAGGTTGAAGTTGAGGAACCTCTGAAGCTGATGATTGATAATAAGTTTGCAATTAATCTTGCCAAGAATCCAGTGCAACATGGAAGAAGCAAGCACATTGAGACGAAGTATCACTTTCTCAGAAGTCAAGTGCAGAAAGGAGTGTTAGAAGTTCTGCACTATAGCACTCAGAAGCAGCTGGCAAATGTTCTGACAAAGGCGATAAAAATAGACCAATTTCTTCGCTTGAGAGATGAAATTGGTGTTGTTAACTTCTGATAGTTACTAAATTACGGGGTGGTATTAGAGGGTAATTTAGTATTTATCATTTGTTGGATATTCTCTTTAGGCCCTATGTGGCATTCTTATCTTTACTACTTTTGTGTATAAATAGGTGTACTAGGTTTACATTTAATACAATAAATTCTCTTTAATCATTTGTGGTAGCTTTTAGCATTTATTCCCTTTCTATCTTCTTCCTCAATTTCATCACCTTGCACCAACAAAAACCAATATCACTTTCTCACTATCTTTACAACCAAACCAAACTCTCATCCCCTTTGTTCCAAAAAATAATTACACAAATTTCTCATAAAACCAAATACCTTTTTCTTTTAAAACCATAAACAAGAAATTCACAGATCTAGAAATGACACAAAAGTCAAAGAAAATTCATGGGAGACAAAGGAAAATCGAGAAGAAGAGGGAATAAAGGGATTATACCGCTGAATACAGCTGGAGTTGATCATCGATTCTAGGTTGATGGTCGGTGATCTCGTAGTCGGGTGTTGTTAGCAACGGAGCAGAGCTGCTTCGGTGGGTGAAAGACGGATATGTTAGCTCTGCAATTTTCTATTTCGTCGGATGAATAATGTTGGTGAACGCGAGAGCTTGGTCGTCGAAATAAATGTAAGATTAAAGAAAAATAAGATTTGATCTTATTTCTATGATTGATTCGCACAGTACATGTTATAGACATTAACAAGTGTTACTCTCTTGGTTAAGCTGTGCTCGTTTGTTCTTGTGTGTTAGGCCTGTTTCGTTTCTTTATTTTTTTTATGGGGCCCGGGCTACGATGTGCTTTTGTTTGTACAACAAAAACTGTTTCTACCCTTAATTAACTGGACTTGGGCCGTGAAAGAAAAAAACACTTCTCTTTTAATCAATAAAACATAAATCAAATTTAACTAAGTTTTTAATATATTGTTTTAATTAAAAATGGCATAATTAAAAATAGTAGTGTTAATAATAGTGTAAAAATATTAAGAATAATCAACCATTACAATAATAATTAATTATAATGATAATGTTGTAATAAAAATAAAAACAATCCAAAAACTGACTGGGCCGTACCATTTTAATTTATTGGGCCTTAAACAACAAAAACAGACTCTTCTTACAACCCCCCTCTTCAATATTTAAAAATGGACTAAAAGAAATCCACATGGGCCCTTTCTGATTCATATTGGGCCTATAGAGTAAATTGATATGGACCAATCTTA
The DNA here is from genome assembly GCA_948472305.1 of Vicia faba. Classification (NCBI taxonomy): domain Eukaryota; kingdom Viridiplantae; phylum Streptophyta; class Magnoliopsida; order Fabales; family Fabaceae; genus Vicia; species Vicia faba. Next base: position 32,796 of record CATIWC010001686.1, read on the forward strand.
TGACAATAAAAACGTACTCCTTGTCCTTTATTATCCAACAGCAAAAAAACAAAAGGGTCGGCTGAATAGCTTAATGGGCCATACTGATTCAATTGTATTGGGCCTCAACAAAAACAAAATCATTTTATATCTCCTTTCCAAAAAGGCTTGAAACCTGAATGGGCCTTTTTAAGAAAAAGATTTGTTCACACCTCCTTGGTTAAAACAATACCTTTCACTTGAAATGGACTCTTCTTTAAAAAACCTAATGGGCCATCAGATATTGATGGTCCATTTTAAATCCAACACCCCTTCTTCCATATTTTACACCCCTGAAAATTATATAATTTGATTTAATTAGAAACCTAAATATAAGGATAGGGCAAATTTGGGGTATGACAACACCAATTTGTTGTGAAAATGATGTCGAAATAACAAATTATAATCGTTTTCTTGATCGGAAAGAAACACGCAAGGGTAGGAAAGAGGGAAGCAAGAAGAACACAATGAAATTGATTATAAATTGTTATTCTTTACTTTCTCTTTGAAATAATATTATAAGTGTTACACAATAACATATAACCTCTCTCACTCTAATTAAGATTTACATTGTGCAATAATCAGAGACTAATATGCTATTTATAAGAAAACTAACACACTAAATTAATGGATTTTTACACACATGCTCATTAAACAAGATAACTTAGGGAACAATCTAACTTAAACAACCGGACATGACAAATAGACCCAATTCGACATGGTAACCATCCTAGCATTTCGACTACGCATACTTAAGCATACTTATACTTTAGCATTGCAGGACTTTGACTAAAACATGTTAACAGACTTCGACGACATACTAAGATCCTGTCAAATTGTCAGACCAAAAAGCTACTCTTCGACCATACTAGAGTTCGATATAATATCTCACATGTTAAAAAATAAGTTTTGTTTGTATTTTATATGTCCAAAAATAAGTTATATTTATGACAGGTTATGTCTATGAGGAGTGAATATGAATTTTAAACTCCGAACACACCCCATTTTATATGCATTGGTTACTTGGGATTTTAATATTCAAAATATCCTTTGAAACACGATTGAGTTTCTAAGGTCCATGTTGATCTAAAACTTATATAAATATGAGTTCCCCTCTTTTTGTTAAGAAAAACACCATATAATATCTCAATATTCATATCTCGCAATTGTCTACTCCAACGAAGAAAGACCCTATCTTGAATTTAGGTTCACAGAGATCACATGTCTTGTCAATCTCAAACACACACTAGAGAATATCTTGTGATACCCAGACAACCAAAGGGTTGTGGCGATGTTCTAAAGATGTTAAAACGTCTTCAACTATCTCTTTATGATGAAATATAATGTTAATTTTAGGTTAAGAAAAATATATGTGAAATTACGTATTTCATGTATGTCAAATGAAATATTTATGTTAGTTTATGTTGTTCTTCTCATTTCTACAATTGCTTATGCTTTGTAGTAATATAAATGATTCCAAATTTTAATATCCAGACAATCCCCTGAATGTTATTTCTCATTTTGTATGTGTTTTAGTTTATCATAATAGAGAACATTCTAGATTGTAATATCTAGACTGACCCTTAAGCATTACGAAATTGAGTTTGATAATGAGTTTGATTTGCGTAAATTCAAAATTTAAACTCCAATTTTTTTTTTACTTTTGTTTAGGCAAAAATATGAGAGAATTTTGCATTTTGAGTGCACCCAAAAAATAAAATTCAGATTGTAAGAGCGTTATTAAATTTTCACTATGAATGAGAAAAACACCAAAAAAAATCTTTGTAAATAAGTAGATTCTATGACATTGGATACTACTTTTATCTTGGTCAATTACAATGGAAGAGATTGGAGGAATTAACATCCCACCCCCAAAATTGTATATGCCACCCCACAACTTTGTTATTCCAAAATTACTCTTGTTGAGTTACAAACAAATTTCTGGTAGAGTTATTGAAATTTTTGGTACAAATGAAAATTCCGGTACACCCCAACAAAATTTTTGTGTATGTAAATTTTTGGTGTATGTAAATTTCTGGTGTATGTAAATTTTTAGTAATGTATTTGAAATTTCTAGTATTCTGGAAATTTCAAATTTACCAGATAGTACCAGAAACTTGAGTTATATTGAAATTTCCAATAGTTCATTTATTTAATTTTTTTAAACAAACAAGATTTTACCGATGTCTTTAGAGGGTCTTGATTGCACCGTAAAAATTTATATGGTCTAGAATGAATCGCCATTTGTATAAATAGGGGAACATGCTACGAAGAAAAACATGTCAAACAATGCCTCTTCCTCAATTTCTGATTAAGACAGAAGTATATTTCAATAGAAACAACCCTGTTGTTGAATTCAAGCTTCCATATGGCACCACATCCTTCGACAACTTGAAAGACAAGTTGAATGAACTGCTGCCTGATTTCGATAACAGAAGGGTGACAAAGATTGAGTTTCAGGGGGATTGGATTGATACAAATGGAATGGTGAAATACAACTTGATTGAGTTGAAGAATGATGAAGATGTGAAGTCCGTGTGGAAATCACTTCTCCGTAGGATAACAAAAGGTTTGATCGAGTTGGATGCGGAGATCCAAAGATCCGTCGACGACATAATCAAGATGTTGAAACATCCAGAATCATCCGGTAGTGCCTAGGTTTTCATGTTTAGTTATTTTTGGTTTATGTTTGTTGTAATATTTTAAGTTATGTTCATCATCGATTCGAAACATGTAATCGCCAAAATATTATGCAATAAATAAGAATTATGTGTGTCACAAAATATACATATAATACAACCAAAATAAAATAGATCTACAGGCCCTCCACGGGCTACATTGGCTAACCTAGCTAAGCCTGTATTAATCTCACCACCAGGGTTTACCAAACCCATGAGGTTATCTAAATGAACTGCAATAAAATGTAGGTGGTTGTCCTGATCACCTACAGGTGATGGAGATGCTGGTGGCAGCTCGGCAGAAACCCTAGCACGTGAAGGCCCCAGAACATCAGATGTTGCAGCCGGTGGTATGACTAGAGGGTGTAACACACTGTGAAATCACTCCAGGTATCCATCCTTGCAATATGATGGATGTTGAACCACAACTATTGTATCCATGATCTCACAGGGAGAGTTGGTGATGTGACTCTGAAACCATATATTAATGCCACCACTTGGAGTCTCTAGAACTGGACGAGGGATGTATTGTACATAATCATATTGGAGTAGACATGTTTCAGGTAAGTGTCTGGCCACATGGTTCTCCCATCTAATATGTCCTGAATACAAAGTAGACTCCTCAAATGCACGATGAGGCCGATGAGATGTACATGGTGTCTAGATGACATCCTCTACAGTCAGTGCATCGAGCCTCCTCATGTACTCCATCACACCTCCCAGATGGGATTGTTTTCTTCTATGAATGAACAGCATGGTGCAGTGGTTGGAGCGTGAGCCTTGTATGCTTGAGGTCCTGGGTTCGAGACCTCCTGGGACACTTTTACCATTATTCTGCTTTTTTTCCTCTTTAAGCCAACTTTATTTTATTTTTAATTAAACTGTAAATATAACAGAAAAATAACTTGGTTCAGTGGCAAGGCAAGAGAGTTATAACTTAAAGGACATGAGTTCAACCCCTAACTTTACTTATTTTTCTTTAAAATTCTAAGTTTCAAGTTTTTTTTCCTTATTTCATTTAAAATTCATACAAAAAATACCAAAAATATTAGAATTAGGTTTTAAGGTTCTTTTAATTTTCTTTATATGATAAATAATATTGGATTAGAAGTTTAATTTTCTTTTGATTATTTCTTTACTAAAAAAATAAAAATATATTAGAATAGAATAGTATTAAAATTTTGATTTCCCCTTTTTTAGAATTTCTCCATTTCGCAATTCATAATAATTTATAATTTGGTTTTAATATTATTTTCACAAAAATATCATAAAAATATTATAGTTACATTTTATTTTATTTACTTGATAAAAATCATTAAAAAATGTTAAGAACTTAATTTCTTTATCTTTGTTTGATTACTTGGTTACATGTTCTCTTTGGTGATTCTTCCTAATCGAATAAATTCATGTTGATCTTTTCATGTTGAATTAGACATTAGGATCAAACTATGTATGATAACTTTAGGATAGAATTCCCCTTTTACACTCAACATTAGGTCCATCTTTGTATGGCAACAATTAGGTTTTTTAGTCTTCCCCTTAGACTCTTTCTCCTTTTGTAAATTAAAACTAAAATTTTCTCTCCTTAATTAAAAAATCCAAAAGCACTTAATCACTATTCAAACTCATTTCACACTTAACAAAATATTCAACAAATCAAAGATCTCCTCATAAGGGCATATTATCTCTGTTCTACCGCAATATTGGTCGTGCCTATTGCTAGAATGTGTGTGTTAACATTGCCCACTAGAAAACACCAACAAACCAACATTTTCTAGAAGAACTACGGTGTTATGATTCTTTCACGAGATACGTAGGAAAAGGGTTGCGAGACCCTCACGAACACACTAATAAAAAACCATTTCATTCCCCTTAGCAAGTATAGTTATAGATAGACACACCCTTAGAAGCAAACAATCAAAATGGATCTCATTGAGTACAACAAATGTGAGGGGTGCTAATACCTTCCCCTCACATAATCAACTTTCGTACCCTCTATTTTGGTTACAAGACCATCTTATCCATCTTCTTGTGGTTTTCTCGATATTTCACCTTCCTTCGGGATAAATAAAGTTCGGTGGCAGCTTTGTGGTTTTTGCCGGTAGCTTCAGCTGGCGACTCTGATGGGGATCCAATGAAAGTCTACGCTAGTTTTGTTTATTTGTTTCTTTGGGTGTTTATTTATTTACTTTATTTTCTTTACCTCTTTTTTTCTTTATTGCTTTCTTTTGTATATATTGCATTATACTGTTGCTACTCACATATTCTGGATATGTTGTATCTTTTGTAATGTCGGGGTGGGTGATTTCATTTGATAACTCCTATACCCGGATTTGGGGTTACACTTAGGATTAGGACGGGTGGTATAGTCATGTTTACTTTGAGGGAGTAATCCCGAAGAAGGAGGCATGAGATCCCCCACTCAGTGAAGGTCCCTTTGAATGTAGCATTGTTTACCGAGTAAATGGGAAGACATTGGTGCTTTCGACCTGGGAGCCGGAGAAGCTGAGAGCCATACAACCTTTAACCCATCTAGCCTGTTTAGGTGTAGTGCAGAGACTATGATGGAGTAATCCGAAAGTAGTTGTCACGCGATGCTGCACTCAGACGAGTTTTTGTTACGAATATTACTAATTACCGAGTAATTGGGACGTTGATAATGTCCAAAGGAAGAGCGTAGACTCTGAGATTTCCCTAGAACCTTGTTCGGCAGGTGATAAACCCCTAGTACATACCTTGTGGGTGGTTACCTGGACTCCATGCTTGTGACGTTGGATCTTTGATCCTGCTACTTTTAGTTTATACAAAGGACTACACAGTGGTTATCCAGAATATGTGGAGCTAAGATCTCATGCCATAGCATACCATGACATCATACCATCATATATATACATCTCATATCTAAGGAATTCAAAAGACAAGTCTCGTTGGTTGAGCTCTTCAAAAATGGGGAAAAAAATTGTTAAAAGATAAATGAGTCTTTGGGTTTCCTCAGAAATGAAGATAAAACATGTATTCATATTATCATGCATTCATTATTCACAAAAAATTATTAGGGTCCCTTTTCATCAGACTTCAGTGAACAGCAAAGACGACTTTCCTATATCCCTATCGTATAAGAAACAACCAACGAAGACTTATGGATCTCTTCAAAGAAAATCAAAATGCTCTCTGCCGAGATATGAACACCATGGGCACCCGAACAGATCAGCTTATGCAAACCCTTCATGCTGTCATCAAGGGTCAAGAAGAGTTACATTAAAGTGTTGCCAAGCTTGCCACTACTGCCCCCTCCACTTCTACAAATAGAGGGAATAATAATGTGAATGCTGAGACCCCTACAGGAGTTCCTCATAATTAGGTTCATGATCATCACGATGTCATTGGTCTTGATGAGCCCCACGCAAATCTCGCCGCTGGAGTTGCTGAAACTGCAAAGATGTACCATGCTCTTAAAGAACGTCTCAAAGTTATGGAAGGTATCAAGACTTCGGGATTTAATACTACTGCAATGTGCCTCGTGTCGGGGGTAGTTATTCCTCCCAAATTCAAAATTCATGATTTTGACAAGTATAAAAGCACTTCCTGCCCAGAGACTCATCTTCGTTCTTACTGTCGCAAGATGGCAGCTTATACTAAAAATGAACCGTTACTCATGCATTTCTTCCAAGACAACTTGATCGGGGCACCGTTGGAATCATATATTCAATTAGAAATAACTCATGTCAGTACTTGGGGAGAGCTTTCTAACGCATTTTTGAAACATTACCATTATAATATCGCCATGTATCCTAGCCGCACTCAGCATCAAGGGATGACACAGAAATCTGAAGAGTCTTTTAAAGAGTATGCCCAAAGGTGGCGTGGATTAGCTGCAAGGGTTCAACCTCCTCTCTTGGATCGTGAATTGACTTATTTGTTCATGGACACCTTTCAAGACCCATATCTCCAACACATACTTGGTAGTATTTCGACTTCCTTTTCTGACTTGGTTACCATTGGGGAATGTATTGAAGATGGCCTTAAGTCAGGAAAAATCCAGGGTATATCTAGCGCTATCAGTGGAAGTAACAAGAAATCTTGCTTTGGCCTTCTGAAGAATAAAGAATGGGAGACTAGTGCTACTATCGACAAAGGGAAGACCATGGTCCATCATCAAGATCAAGATCTGCACCATCAAGAATCGGTTGTTCATCCTAATTGATATGTTCCTAGAGCATATGCTATAATTTCGGCTCAACAACCTAGGGTGGCTAGGCATCAGTCAATCCCTCATCAACAGCAGTGCATACAGAGACAGACGTATGTTCAGCAAACACGATATGCACCTTTTCAGCTGAATCAATGACCCCATGAGCAACAAGGACAGAAAAGGAAGAAAGGTCCTGAAAGAAGTGTAGATCATATACCTATGCCTTATGCTCAACTTCTCCCTCATTTGTTAAAAGGCCAGTTAGTCCAGCTGAAAGAGCTTGGTCCTCCTCCAAACCCTCTCCCTCGAGGTTATGATGCCGGTGCTTGTTGCGAATTCCACTCAAGGGCTCCAGGCCACACAATTGAGAATTGTAGGGCATTAAAAAACAGTGTTCAAGACCTCCTTGATGCCAAAGCTATCACATTCACTCCAAAGGGTCTGATAATGGATTGAATCCTCTTGCTAAGACAGGTGTCAAAACTACAAAGAGCATCTCCTCAAATAAGTCAAGCCTGAAGAAGCCTCATTAACATGGCAATTTCTAGTTTCATTTGCATTATCATTTGTAATCTTTCTTGTTTTGTTCAGTACTTTCTTGTATGCAAAACTGTTTGTTTTCTATATTAAATCACAATGCATTGAATATGATTGTCTTGAACTAATCCATTCGTATTCACTCATTTATGCTTTTGTTACTTAACTCATTTTTAATTAAAAAACAAATAAATCTTGAGGGAGGATGATAAACATATGACACCTAGATTCTCAAACGGTATGATTTTAAATAAAACCCTGTTGATGATGTACATGCTTTGTTTCAAATCCACAAACACCGGAGATATAAGGGAGATAGACCCTCGTCAACCCTTTCGAGCCTTGAAGTAGGTGTTTCTTTTATGCAGAAAAACCCTCAATTTTAAACCTGGGGTGGGTAGATTTTAGTTAATTCGATCTAGCATTCAGAACTCATCAAGAGTGCGCCTCTAAGGATACACCAATGGTTGTCCATCAAAAGGCTGAGGAAATTCAAAACTGCAATGGATAACCTTTATCTATCAATAGGGTGCATCAAACAGAACGATATCCCCATGGGTATCTCTCGCACATCAGGAGGTCGATAGATGACGATACAACAATGGTTATCCCTCAAGGACTCAGACAGTCACAACCGCTTCCAACAAATCGAAGACGGCGTAAAGATCAAAAAGAAAGAGACAAAAGCCCCGCTAAGTCGAAACTTGAAAAACAAGTGACTTAGGCAAAAGTCAGGGCATCCCGCTGGACTTCAGAGTCAAATTCAAAATTTAAAATTGTCCAGGCAAAAATTAGGGAAAAGAAAGGATTACAAAATAAAAATCCTCAGCAAAGAACAAAGTCGTGTGATCAGATACCAAGAACAAGAAGTTAGTGATTGTCGTGTCCAAGAAACCCCTGTGGTTCCTCAATCATCGCAAGCTCCCTTATCGAGAGATGAGTGCTCATATCGGGTTAACTGAATGTAGGAATGGAGAACATCATGGAGAATGGGTGGGCACCAAATAATTTTGAGCCTTAAATCTATTTTTCTAAAAATCGTGAACCAGACCATGTTACAACCCTTAAGAGTCCTAACTGAAGCACAGGTTAATTCAAAAGCAATATTGTAACAAGAATACGGTAACCTGACTCCTAGGAGATGTGCTAAAAATTTGAGTTGGTAACACACCACCTTTTCATAAAAAACAAAAAAATTGATGCATCGACATATTTTCAATAAAAGTTTTTAACTTCAAGACAATTATAGGATTTGCATTAGAATTATCATTCTTAGACAAACATTCTTTGCATGTGAATGAGTGCTTGAAGATCAAGTAAGCTTGCATGATGAGCATTAAATGAAAACCTGATTATCCCAAAGGACAAATTACTCCAAGAACCTGTCAAAAAGCAATGAATGATCTCATTATGGGGAATTCCCTCAAAGCTCCCAATCAAAAGCTATCATGTCGATAAATCTATTTAAACTTCAATTTGGGGCAATCAGGCCGAGTAACCTATTCAGAATTTGTTCAACCTGGGGCAGTTACGTCGAGATTCAACAAATCTCTCCAAGAATCCATGATCAGAGGCAGACTATTTCGTGGCCTAAGATATTGGGGGCATGTCACCTTGTGTCGTATTATGACATGAATCTTCCAGCCTTCCACTCAAAGGATATACTTTTAGAGATCATTACAGTTAGGGGAATTCTTTATCCTTACCCGTGAAGCTGCTCAAGAAAAATCCTGTTATCTGTACAAATGCGACCCGGCTAAAAGCATCATGACGGTCACTTGAACTCAGTTAACATCCTCAGAATCATCCTCATTCCCTGCAGATGTTTAGGAATGCAACTCCCCATCAATGAAGTGAACTCGGGGAATCTGAAGATACCCACGTCCATTTCCTAGTCCCCAAGTGGTTCGTGGAGTAAGGAAAGTCAGACCGAGCCATTTCCTCCTCAACAATAGAGAAAACTTGGGGCATTTGAAGAGATCCATGTCTCTACCCAACCATCCACAAGAAGTCCAACATGTATGGAAAGTCAGATCAAGCTACTCCTCCCTAACAAGGCTACAATTCAATCCCCAACAAGGCTATAACACAATTATCGAGTTTTTAAGCACCAATATATATTGGTATGTCAAGACAACGGGCAACAGACCCCAATAATCCTAAGTATTTGGTGCTCTACATATAGTAATCAACACTACATATTACATTGCATCCTCAAACGCATAGCATATCCATTGAAATGGATCATTATGCCATATACTTCAAAATGCATATGAAAGCTTCAAATCAATCCTCAAAATAGTAAAACATCCCCACAGAGAATGTCGTCCTCACAATTCCCAATTGACCTCCATCATTACACTACAAACCAAAATGGCTAAGGTTCCAGTACATTGTTCTCCCAACTCTCAATACACTTTGTCAATCTTTTCTTGGGTCACAAATCAACCACAGATCTTACCCTCATGTTATCTTCTCTTGGGTCATAGATCATACGCTGATATTTACCCTTTACCTTTATTTTTGGGTCGTGAATCCTACACGATATATCCTCAGTTGTCTTCGATTGTACTCATTGTATTTACCTTTCTTTTTGGGTCGTGAATGCTACACGATAGATCCTCCGCTGTCATCGATTTTACCCATTGTCTTTAACTTTCTTTTGGGGTCATGAATTCTACATGATAGATCCTCTGTTGTCGTTGATTTTACCTGTAGTCTTTACCTTTATTTTGGGGTCATGAATCCTACATGATAGATTCTTCGCTGTCGTTGATTTTTACCCATCGTATTTACCTTCCTTTTTGGGTCGTGAATCCTACACGATAGATCCTCCGCTATTGTCAAATGTACCCGTTGTCTTTACCTTTCTTTTTGGGTCGTGAATCATACACGATAGATGCTCCACTGTTGTCGATTGTACCCATTGTCTTAACCTTTATTTTTGGGTCGTGAATCCTACATGATAGATCCTCCGTTGTCATCTATTTTTCCCGTTGTCTTTACCTTTCTTTTTGGGTCGTGAATCCTACACGATAGATCCTCCACTATCGTCGATTTTACCCATTGTCTTTACCTTTCTTTTTGGGTAGTGAATCCTACACGATAGATTCTCCACTATCGTCGAGTTTACCCATTATCTTTAAGTTATCGTGTTGTCATTAATCCTACTTTCAGTCACCACAATGTCATCAACCATATCTTTTCAATCATTATGGCATCCACTTTCACGAGAACCTTGTATTGGCACCGTTACCCTGTTACAAGCAATCACTACTCAACTACATTTATCCATCATAACCACTTCGCCAGAAACTAAATTTTTTATCCCCAGCTGACATCACAAATAATAGCAATTACACAATCTCTCCAGGATAAATTTTAGGTCTTGGTATTTAATCTTCTTCTACCTTAAATGACGAAAGGCTGACGCCAATCTCACTTTCAGGTTTAAGATGATTAAATATAGGCAGCGGTCATACCCCAAATTTGTCCTACCTTTTCACTTTTATTTGGCTTAGGCTTTGCATTTCATTTGCATCATTTTCATTAGGTTATTCATACATCATTCATTCATTTCAATAAGGCAGTGGTTCAAAGCATCAGTGGTTGTGCTAACTAGGGTTCAATTTTCGTTTGAGGCTTCTATATTCTATAGTTGATTTCCTTGGCTACTCCTTGGGAAGTGGATAGTGGAATCAGGTTTTGAAGGGTGGTTATCATGGATTTCTTTCCTCATCAAGATATAATGCTATTCTTCTTTTTTCAAGCATCGAGGTGCGGGGTTTCCTCCGTCAAAACCAAGATTAGGGTTTATTTCCCAACACAAGCTCAAAGATCATTGGTTGGAAATTCTTCAAAAGTATTCCAACGTTGAATCTTGTGAACTAAGGTTTTGAGGATTTTGTTAAGACAGAAGGCAGTAATATTTCTTTCGAGGATCCATTGATCATCAGTGCAAGAATTCTTGTTTGTTTGAGTTACAAGGCGTGCATCATGGTACGAATGAAATTTCCTCAAGATTCAAATTTGGGATTAGAGTTTCTCCAAGACATTGGCATGGTTCATAAGGTTAACTTGGGATAAAAGTATCGAGTTGAAGTTTATCAAAAGTTTAACATGAATTATGGACAAAGAGAAATCAAAAAGTCACTTGATCAAAAAATCTTTAGTGTTGGCAAGGAATCTCATCTTTTGGGCAATGTTTGTATCAGGATGTCAAGGATTAATCCATTCATGATTATTTTCTTGAAATTCAAATGATTCAAGACTGGGGCATGATTCGAAGTTATCACAAATCCATCCAAGGTTTTCCATCATTAATTTTGGCTTGAAGAATTGTTCATCCATAAGGTTTCAAGGCATACAAATTAAAGTTCATTATGGGAGGAGAATGTATTTGGAATACTTGGGAGTTTTTTTCATTTGAATTCAAAGCTTAGACCACTAGTTTCTTATACTTAGATTAAATTTACGAAATCTCAAACAAGCATTACAAAAAACACATTCAAAATTCAAAGTTTCCAAATTCATTTAATTTCCATTCAATTACAAAGAGATTACATCAAAATAAGATATCATTTCCATTCAATTAGTTAATATGCATTCTTTAGATACAACACTATACATTTTATTTCTAAATTTTAGTCTTCAAGTTTCAAAACCTTTGCCTAATCTTTAAATCTTCAAACAAACTCAAGTCTAATGAGTTGTTGTCCCAAAACCCTTCGAAATAAGCTGCACCAACCTGCTGCAGCCATGCATAAGACATCCATAACATGCCAAACCAAACCTGCACAAAACGAGCCATAAGACAAAAAACTACCCTCCAAAGCCTGCATTGCTGCCCTGCTATGCTACTACTGCCCAAAAGCAGTCCAAAAACCTTTCAAAACCATCCAAAAAATACATCAAAAAAGTCAAAACCAATATGCAGAAAAAAGTGTTAAAACAGCATGACCAAAGTGTTCAAACATCATCTTATTTCCACCCCCCCCCCCCAAAACCTAACTTCAATCACTTATAAAAAACAGCTTAGGACGAGACAGTAGGAAGGGAGACCAGAAACATTAGAAAAAAAAACAGTAGAAGAAAACCCAAAAGGAACTTTTCTGCAAATTCAACCAATAGATCTCTCTCAAACACACAAAAACCTCTACTACACCTTATTCAACCATAAACCTCAAACATCATATAAACCTTTTGTTCTCTCTATAACCATTCTTACAATCTGATACCTCAATCAACCTCAAACCTCTGCATATTTTCAATACCAAAACCTCTAAAATTCCTCTACAAAAAAAAACTCAACCCCTCACGTACAACGCGCATCACCTCACCATCTTTGTAATTACAACAGAAGCAGCCTCTTAATCACACAATTTCAACACTTGCATCAACAAAACATCACAGGATTTTCACAAAAGAAGATAAGGAGTATTAAGAGCTTACCTGAGAAGACCCGTCGGAGGAACTCCGATTAGGTAATTCTCTCTGAATCGATACATGTTTGTTGGTATTGTGCTCTAAATTGAAACAAATTCCTTGGTTTTATTACTACCGTGATTTCGATTTATTTGTTTTTGTTATGATTAGAAACTCAGAACCTCCATGAGAACTTTTTTTTCTTCCTCTACATTTTTGTTATTGATTGACAGAACAACATGGGGTTCGAAAGAGGGGGGTTACTTTTGTTGTTGTTCTGAATCGTGAGAATATAGGAACAAAGGCTTGTTGATGGAACGGATGAAAGGAAGAAAACGATAAAAATTCACCCAAACTTTTTTATTATGAAAAACTTCACCATAGAGAAAAAAAAACTCTCAAGGAACTTTGCCAAAATTCTGTAGAAACAGATATTCAATCTTACTCCACATCAGTTTCGAGTTTCTCTTTAACCTGCAAATAGAGTTCACAAAAAATAAATAAGCACTAATTCACATCAACCTTTAAAACCACTTGTAGTTAGCAAAAGCCGCACCATCTCAAAACATGTAGAAGAAGAACGAAAGTGATTCGCAGCCAGCACACAGAACCGCAAACATTACAGACGCAAAACATCAACGAAATCACGAAACAAAGAGGAGGACGAAAGGAAAAGCACGAAATTAAGAAGTTCAGGACTTACCTCTTTTGAAGCTCCATTGGAGAGACACCGACAGGTACTAATTCTTTCACCATTTTTTATACCTCCATGTTGTTTTCTTTAGGTGAATTACTGTTGTTGTTTGATATTCAAAATAGATAATTGATTTTTGTTGTTGAAACTGAAACCGAGACTGAAGTTTGTCGTTGTTGTTTTTGCTTAACTTTGAGACCGAGTAAAACAGAGAGAAGAGTTATGTTTGGATTTTGTGTGAGAATCAATGAAACAGAGGGAGTTTAGCGATTGAGAAAGATGATGACTGAGCAGAGTTTATAATAAAGATGAAGGAATTAATTGAAATCTGAGTTTTTGTTGTTGATGATTGAAGCTTGTAACAAAACAAAGATTGATGTTGTTGTTTAAAGATGAAGATTGAAACAAAGGGTTACTGAGAGAGAGAGAGAGAGAGAGAGAGAGAGAGAGAGAGAGAGAGAGAGAGAGAGAGAGAGAGAGAGAGAGAGAGAGAGAGAGAGAGAGAGAGAGAGAGAGAGAGAGAGAGAGAGAGAGAGAGAGAGAGAGAGAGAGAGAAACATAGAGTATATCGTGAGAGAGAGGAAGAGAAGAGATTTCAACGATTAAGAAAGAGAGAGGATGACTTTTTGTTTTAATCAAGTTTTTTAGGGGAAATTAAAAAATCAATGTTGACCAATTCCCAATTAGTACATGCAGCGCTTCAATTTTGAATTAGGGTTCCATAAACCCTTCATTTTCCCCACCCAAACCTGGTCAGTGTTGGGCCCTCTTTTGGCCCAATTTTGTCTTTTTATTTCCCTCTTATATTAATTGAAGTGTGAAAATAACGAATGAAAAGCATGGCGTAGTGGTTGAAGCGTTAGTCTGTAGGCGTGAGGTACTGGGTTCGAAACCCATTGGTGGTATATTACCACTTTTCTGCATTCTTGTCTCCATTTAAGCCCATTGACTATTTTGGTTACTTCATTAAATTGAATGATTATATTCACAAGTGAATAGCATGGTGCAGTGGTTGGAGCGTGAGCCTTCTATGCATGAGGTCCTAGGTTTGAGATCCCCTGGGACACTTCTACCATTATTCTGCTTTTAATATATATATATATATAGTAGTATTAAAACTTTGATTTCCCTTTTTTTAGAATTTCTCCATTTCGTAATTCATAATAATTTAGAATTAGGTTTTAATATTATTTTCACAAAAATATCATAAAAATATTATAGTATCATTTTCTTTTATTTACTTAATAAAAATCATAAAAATGTTAAGAACTTAATTTCTTTATCTTTGTTTGATTACTTGGTTACATGTTCCCTTAGGTGATTTCCCTGAATCGATTAAATTCATGTTGATCAATTCATGTTGAATTAGACATTAGGAACAAACTATGTATGATAACTTTTGGATAGAATTTCCTTTTTACACTCAACATTAGGTTCATCTTTGTATGGAAACAATTAGGTTTTTTATTCTCCCCCTTAGACTCTTTCTATCCTTAATCCAAAAATCCAAAAGCACTTAACCATTATTCAAACTCATATCACACTTAACAAAACATTCAACAAATCAAAGATCTCCTCATAAGGTCATGTTATCTCTGTTCTACCGCGATACCGGCTGTGCCTATTGCTAGAATATGTGTGTTAACATCGCCCAGTAAAAAACACCAACAAACCAACATTTTCTAGAAAAACTACGGTGTTCTGATTTCTTCACGTGATACGTAGGCAAAGGGTTGCGAGACCCTCACGAACGCACTAATAAAAAACCATTTCATTCCCCTTAGCAAATATAGTTATAGATAGACACACTCTTAGAAGCAAACAATCAAAATGGATCTCGTTGAGTACAACGGATGTGAGGGGTGATAATACTTTTCCCTTGTATAATCGACTTTTGTACCCTCTCTTTTGGTCGCAAGACCATCTTATCCATCCTCTTGTGGTTTTCTTGATATTTCCCCTTCCTTCGGGATAAATAAAGTTTGGTGGCGGCTCTGTGTTTTTTGGTTGTAGCTTCACTCAACTATCTGTTTCTAGCCCGTAACTTGGAAGTATGTGCCTCGTCAGCCTGGGCCTGAGCTTCCACTCTATCAGCCACCCTACCCGCAACAGAACCATCTTTGCCTCTGGTCCTTACTGAAACATTGAAAAAAATTAGGAAAATATGTATTGTCGGAATTTTCTAAATTTTCGGTATTTTTCTACAAAAGTTGAACTACTGAAATTTTCGAAATTTCCAGTACATGCTGTTAAGCTCCTGAAATTTCAAAATTTTCGATACAAAAGATAAATGTATTACCCAAAAATTTCAAAATTTTCGATTCTAATATACCGGATACTTTGAAATTTATGGTATAAAGTACCAAAAATATCACAAATCTACCGTAAACTCCTTACTTGTTCAGCAAATTTCTGATATCGCCTCTAAATTTTCGGTATTGCCCAGGGAATTTGAAATTTTTTGTGAGGTACCACAAATTTGAAATTTTTGAGAAATTTTTGGGTTTGGACAATTTTTTCTTTTCATATACTTTGGGAGGTGCCACATATAACAAGGGGTGAGATGTTAATTCCTCAAGAAATTAGCTTTGTTGCAAGGACAATTGATCTTACCAGTTTATTAAAACCTGTAGAGTGGCCGGAAGATGATCTGTAATCGGGTTGTGATGTCGAGGAGGAAAAAAGTGGGTTGTACCTGCAAGGCACTCCGACGATCAAGTAAGAGTGGGAACAAAGAGATGCAAGTAAATTATTGAGGTATTGGTGGTGAATAGTGAATATTCGATACCTGGCCCTCACAGGTGTGAGGGTTTATATAATTCCCCTGGCGCATGGCCATTGGTTCCTGATTTCACGCCTGGATATGTGGGTCTGTAAAATCAGGTAAATGCCAGGACTTGGCCAAACCGGGCAGATGTGCCCGTAATTAGCTGTTGATTCCAAGGAGGAGGCTAGTTACAAGCATCTCTCTGGTCGGTTCCTGGTGGCCTGCACGACTTTAATTCCAGGCAGGCTGAGAGGATGTTCATCGATCATCCTAGGCCAGTGCTGGCCTGGGAGGGAAAATGGTCGATACTGCCCGACGGATAGTGGGCGGTTCGGGTCATGGACATGTGGTCCATACCAAAGGAAAGGTCTAGGCTGGGCCAATTCAAGTTGTTAGGCCAGTCCATAACAACAAGCTTTTGTCATGGCAAGATTTTTTTGGTTCTTGTTGTCTCTATGTTGCTTGTTGTTGGATACGTGACTTGGCATAATTTAATGTTATTGACATGAAATGTAATCTCAGATACAACCAACACTAACATATTTTATTTTTATTTAGTACTAACTTGACCTTATAATAAAATTTGCTTCTTATGAAAAAATATCCTGAATCGGCCCTCCACAATAATGTTACAGAATTATTGTGCAAATATCATTAGTCATTTTAAAGAATTTCTCTTTCCACCCTATAGTAAAAAGAAAAATCCTACACACTTCCTAAAATTCCCCTTGAAATCGGAAATATATTTATGGTGCACACTTTTTCCTATTAAACCTTGTCTGGAAACCGGAAATACATTTGCAAAGCAAACCAGAAATGTATTTCTGGTTTCTGTGCAGACAGTACCAGAAAGACTTATGCTGACAGTGGTTCTTTTTGCGTGTTGTTTCGCATTGAATATAAAGATGTATACAACAAAACGTACTACAAAGACATGTAGACAAAGACATATATAAATAGATTCCAGTAAACAGTAGAAAAGGTGCATATAGTCACTATAAGGGGTAACCCAAAATATTATCCAAATACAATAAAAAAACGATAACCAAAATATATATATAACATCAAAGACTATTGGGTATGGCAGACTCTGAGTTGGCCTGTCACCATCTCGGCGTTGCTCCGCTGCCTCCTATAGTGCAGAGCCCCCTGAGCCTCCACCATAATAAAATCCAAAACACCTCTTACATCAGAGCCATCAGGAAACAAATCACTATCAATACCCTCTTAGGCAATATCCATGATACGACGGCGCCTAGGAAACACATCAGCAGCATGATCGGCTTGTGCATGTTCCTCCTCTAGAATCTCCTGATGAGCTGACCTCGGTGGATTTCCTGGAGCATCATGTACCAGGTATAGATGGGACACCCTGAAGAACCATATTATATAATCGTCCATGTAGATCTAGTCGTCTGGGACAATGGTACTTCGGGCCTCATCTGGAACAAGATGATTCTCAAAATAATCAAACAAGGCATCCATATCCCTGCATTTCACCAGGGGAGGAGCATATACAACAGGATCCCGGGGAATGTATTGGGTGTACTCGAACTAACGCATGATACAATCATGCATATAAGCAGTTGTCTTGCGCGACCCACAAGCAAACCATCTCGTAAATAGTGCAACATCATCAAATGGTATCGTGACACAGTGGTCATGGTATAATTTAAGTACAAATTACATAAACTCTAAAAAAACTCAAAAACAACTTACAATTGATGAGTTTTCTTGATTTAATGTTATTGAACACTTGAGTTAACTGATGCTTGACGATTCCTGATGAGCTTTTTGTGAAGTAGTTTAATTTTGTAATAATTGGGTTTGAGAGGAATGGGTGTTTTTGTGTGTTTTGTTTTTGTTTTTTGAAATAAGTTTCTGCAAAGGGAGGGGGAAAGCCAGTGCCCCTTAAAGTCTTAACACGAACCGGAAATATACACCTGGTTGTCACTGAAAATATATTCCCGATAAACACCCAAGTTTTTTATACAATTTATGTTTGGCAAGGTGCGTACCAGAAATATATTTCCGGTTTTAAGGGGCATTTTTGGGATTTCGCGTGGTGCGCTAGAAAACTATAGGGTGGAAAAAGAAATCCTCTCATTTTAAGTTTATTATATTGGGTAGTCTTTCAACTTGAAACCACTAGAGTTGAGCATTTAACTTAACACCCAGCCTATTATACTTGACATCCCCTATTTTTCCCCCAAAATGTATCTGTTAATATTTAATTCTAAAATTTTAACATTTGTAAAAAAAATTTACTATTAATCAAGGGGGTGAAAAACAAAACTTCCGGTATAGAAATTGTGCTTTTACCGGGAAAAATTTGCATTTCCAAAATTTCCAATAGTCATTAGCCAGAAATTTCAAATTTTCCAAGGAGACATCGGAAATTTCAAAATTTATGGGACGAATTATAGGAAAGTTGTAACATTTTTCAGAAATTTCCAAAATTTTTTATACGAAGCATAAATCAGAAATTTTAAATTTCCGGTATACCTGATATTTCACATAAGTCTCAAATTTTCGGTATGTCTGCAGATGAAATTTTGTATTTGTGTGGTCCAAAGCCGATAGCTTCTTCTACAGATTCATGTACATGTTATATGCAATTCTTCACCACAGATATCGTATGTTTCTTATTGAATTAATACAGTTTATTTGTTTTCCGACATTTATGAAATTAATAAAGTGTAATAATTATATGTTCTAATTGACATATTTTGAATTCTCGATCTGAAGTTTTAGAATATGCACAATCTATTGGTAAAAAGCATGGTATTATTGTTGTTATAGTTTATTCTGATTCTGCTAATGGAATGCAAGGGAGGAAAATGAATTAATTATAGGTTATGAGAGTGGAAGAAATTACAAAAGAAATAATACATCTCAAAACACTAATTCCTCTTATGGAATTTCTAATATGAAGGTTAAATGTCTGTTTAGGCTGAGATCTATTCCAAGTGGTATAGGTTGGAAGATGATGGTTAAATGCAGGATGCACAACCATAAACTAGACAAGGATTTGGAAGGACATGAAAGATTGGGTCGTCTAAAAGATCATGAAAGAAAGTTTGTGAATGACATGACGAAGTACAATATGGCTCCAAGGTACATAATTTCTACTTTGAAACACAAAGATCCAGAAAACCTCACGAGTATTACCCATGTATGTCGATTGGTAGGCAACCTTCTACCAAATTTTCAAGAGATGAATATTTGTCCCAGTTTCCTGCTTTCTTTCATCCGTACATCGATGAAACTATTAATGTCGATAACGATAGAAATTGTGATTTTCGATGTACTTCGTCTTTATTAGGATGGGAGGAAGAGTTATGGTCTTTGATTCTGACGCAATTAGATTCTTAAGTTCATCAAATCTCTGAGTTGTTTTCCAAGTTGTTTTATGAAACTCTCTCTACAATTAGGAATGCGTTATATAACACCCCTAAAATAATTAGATTATTTATTTAATTATTTAATTAATTTATGATGAGTACTTGTGATGTGTTTGTGAATATATGTGATGTTTGGTGAATATGAAGTATGATGTGATGCTATGTGTGGTATAGTAGGAATTAAGTGGTATTGGATAATTTAAATAACTTTAGATAATTAGAGTAATTATTTAGAATTATTTTAATTAGTAAAATTAGATAATATAAGGTGTAGAAATAATAAGGACAAGATAGTAATTAGAAAAGTTATATGTGAGGGTAATATAGGAAGACCATAGAAAGGGTCCAAGGGTAACTTTGACATAAGGGAATTTGGAGTTTAGAATGATCATTTTGTACGATCACAATTAGAGAATAGGCAAAGAGCAGAACTAGGGCATTTAGGGACTCAGAGGAATTTTGTAGAAACGTGAAGAGAAGATCATTTCTAAATATAATCTAAGGTAATGGGGGTTATCCTTGTTATTATGATTGATGTAGGGTTTAGATGTATGTAGGTTGTTTGGGGGTTTTCGTGATGAATTGATAACATGATGAGTATGATGAATCTTTGATGAAATTGTAAATAATGGATGTTAATAATGCCATAGTTTGATGTATGTAATGTGTAACAAGAAGTATTGTTGTATGATGAGAATATATGATTTGTATGAATTTTGGATCTATTTGGATGTGAAATCGTATGGGAATTTAGACTGGTGCAGTGCAGAAAACAGAGGGAATTCCCTGTCTGTGATGCACCGTCGGGCGAGCATGATGCTCACCGGGCGAGGGAGCTTCGCCCAAGCAGCGCCAGGAGAGTAAAAAGAGAAGAGAGGGGTGATAAACAGAGTCCCTGGAATTTGTATGGGAGAAGGGGACTCGCTCTAGCTTCACCGGGCAAAGCAGAGGTAAGATGAGCTCGCCGGGCGAGCAAACTGCTTCACCGGTGAAGGAAGAAAAAGGAAAAATGCAGGATCCTAGAATTTTATATGGGGAAATGCTTTTATCCCCAACCTCGTCGGACGAGCCTCATGGGAGCAAGCTTCTTCGGTGGGTGAGCCTCAGGCGAGGGGCAGATGGCAGGATCTTCAAAGTGTTGTAACTTGAGTTTTCATACTCCGTTTGATGCATCATTCGAAGCGTCAGGTAGCTGATGCAATGATATATATTTAGTAAGAATAAGATGAGTACAATAATTTATATTTCCAGTACCTATGCTATGATGAAATTATACTTCTATGTGATGGAATACAATGAAGTGTGTTGTATGATGAGTAGTTGATACTATGATGATACTAAGTTATTGCTATGATGATATGATGATGTTGTGATGTTTCCATGTATATACGACGTATTGGATGATATTATGATGATTACATGAATGAATGATATGTTTTGACTAGCAGTGGTCATGTTTTATTATGTTGTTGTGCATCATGGATTCATGGCATATGTTAGGACTTTGGTCCAGTGATGTTGATAGGACGATTGGTCCAGTAATGGTGATAGAATGTTTGTCCAGTAATAGCCTCAATCCCATAGTGTAGATTGAGTGCAATATCATGATGTGCTCTGGTTCTAAACGGGAATTTATCTTATTGGTGGGGATCTTTGGAGAAATGATGACTGAGTCATTAGTGAAGTTTTGGTACCACATGCATGAGTCAATGACGTTGCATTGCATTATATGTTAAATTGTATAATGATTGATTAAGTGATGTTGGTGAAGTTGTGATTTTGTGATGCTTGGTGATTATCGTTAATATGGTGATAATATGATATAATTGATTTGTGTTTATGATGTAAATGTGTGAGTATAATATATGAAATATGATTATATGTGGAATCGATGATGAATTGTTGTTGTACTGCTATATTTATTCCATATTTCTTTTATAATAATTTGTGATTACTCACCCTTCTGCTTGGAAATGTTACCTCTATACGTGGGTAACTTGTAGGTGATCAGGAATAGTTCGTCAAAGTTTAGAGGATAGCTCCGAAGTGCGTTGTTTATTTCTGTTGTTTTAGAATGTCTTGCTCTAATATGTAAACATTAGGGTTTTTGGGATCGCTTGAACCGAACTATAGGTTCCTTGTTGACATGATATGTTTAGATGCTTTATTCCATTTTAAGATGTTTTGAAGTTTAACTTATGAATTATGAAGTGTGATGGTATTTTATTTAAAGTATTTAATAAGGATGTTTTGAGACAATAATTCTGTTGCAATGTGTTGAAGTTTCATGATGATATTTTCAAAGAGAAAAATGTTTTAATTTTTGAAAACCCGTGTTACGGAGTAAGATATGCATGTATGATGCTTTATATGAAGATGTGACACCCTTTTTGGTGCATTACTCTAATTTATTATTTATAATATATGTGGGGTTAGAAGGATGTTACCTTAGTGGTATCAGAGCAGTTCCATCCATCCGACTAGGTTATGGTGTGTGTATCATGTTGGTCGATTAGTGTGAGTACACCGGCGATACGTGTTTCTGACGCTACTTTTTTATGTGTAGAATGGCTGGAAGAAATGATGATGCGATTGTTGTTGCTTTGTAGGTAGTTGCTCAGGCTGTGCAACATCAGCCTAATGTTGGCAGGAATGATGGATCCCGTGTCTTGGAGATGTTTCAGAGGAACCATCCGCCTATTTTCAAGGGTCGATACGATCCTGTTGGAGCACATACTTGGCTCAAGGAGATTAAAAGGATCTTTAGAGTCATGGATTGTTCAGAGGCACATAAGGTGCGCTTTTGTATGCATATGCTGGCAGAGGAAGCTGATGACTGGTGGGTTGGTACCCGTCAAAGACTGACAGTGGTGGGAGAAGTCATTACTTGGGTTGTGTTTAGCAGAGAATTTCTGAGGAAGTACTTTCTCGAACATGTGCGCGGAAAGAAAGAGATTGAGTTTCTAGAGTTGAAACAATGGAATTTGACTATGACTTAGTATACTTCAAGGTTTGTGGAACTGGCAAAGTATTATCCATGTTACAGTCAAGCGAATGCTGAGTTCTCAAAGTGCACCAAGTTTGAGAATGGTTTGCATCCGAAAATTAAGTGGGAAATTGGATATCAATAGATTCATAGGTTTTCATATTTGGTGAACAACTGTAGGATCTCTGAAGAAGGCTCATTTGGCACATTACAAGAGTCTGAATGAGAAAAGAGGAAAACAGCATCAGGATCATATGAAGCCTTATGATTCCCCAGCTGATAAAGGGAAACACAAGGTTTTCGATGGGAAGAAGACAAGTGGGGGAAGAGTTCCTGCTCCTGTCAAGTGTTATACATGTGGTGAATAGGGTCATTGTTCTAATGAATGTGAGAATAAGGTTATGAGATGCTACAAATGTGGTAAGATGAGTCTTCGTGCTCCTGAATGCAAGAACGATGCTCCAACTTATTTTAATTATGGAGAGTCGGGTCATATCAGTACCCAATGTCAGAAGCCAAAGAAGGACATTACTGCCCAGACTAATGGTAGAGTGTTTGCTCTGAGCGGATCAAAGGATTCCAAGAAAGACAACTTAATTCGAGGTACTTGTTTTGTTAACAATTTTGAATTGGTTTCCATTATTAATATTGGGGCTACTCATTCGTTTATTTCACGTGAATGCGCTAATATGCTGGGATTGAAGTTATCTAATTTGAATGATAGTATGGTAATAGATACTCCTGTTAGTGGTTCTATTACTACTACATATGTTTGTTCGAGATGTCCTTTGAACATCTGTGGTAAGAGTTTTGTGATGGATTTTGTGTGTCTACCCTTATTCCAAATTGATGTTATTCTTGGGATGAACTGGTTGGAATTCAACTATGTTCATATCATTGTTATAATAAAACTTTGAGGCTCCCTAAGTTTGATGATAATGTAGAACTGATGTTGTTGTCTTCTAAGCAAGTGAATGAACTTGTGGAAGATGAAGCCTTGATGTTTGCAATGTTTGCATCGCTGCTAGTTGATTGTAAAGCTGCGACTATGGAATTACCCATTGTCTGTAAATTTTCAGAAGTGTTTCCAGATGATATTAGTGATTTCCTTCAAGAACGTGAAGTGGATTTTTCTATAGAATTAGCTCCAGGTACAAGTCCTATGTCAATGGCTCCTTACAGAATGTCAGCTTCAGAGATGAATGAGTTGAAGAAATAACTGGAAGAAATGCTTGAGAAGAAGTTTGTTCGGACGAGTGTTTCTCCGTGGGGTGCTCCTATGTTGTTAGTTAAGAAGAAAGATGGTAGTATGAGATTGTGCATGGACTATAGACAATTGAATAAAGTTACTATTAAAAATAAGTATCCACTCCTGAGGATAGGTGATTTGATGGATCAATTGGTCGGCGCTAGTGTTTTTAGAAAGATTGATTTGAGGTCGGGTTATCATCATATTCGTGTTAAACCGGACGATATTCTGAAGATAACTTTTCGAACAAGGTATGGTCATTATGAGTACACTGTGATCTCGTTTGGTGTATCTAATGCGCCAGATGTTTTCATGGAGTATATGAATCGAACATTTCATTCGTATCTGGACAATTTTGTTGTGGTCTTCATCGACGATATTCTGATCTATTTTAAATCAGAAGAAGAGCATGATGCGCATTTGCAAGTGTTGAAAGAGAAGAAGTTGTATGCTAAGATATCGAAGTGTGAATTTTGGTTGAAGGAAGTGAATTTCTTTGGCCATGTGATTTCTAGTGGTGGAATAGTTGTGGATCCTTCTAAAATTGATGTGTATTGTTGCAATGGGAGACTCTACAGTCTGCAACTGAGATTTGAAGTTTTCTTGGTTTAACAGGTTATTATCGAAGGTTCACCAAAGGATTTTCTAAGTTGGCGTTACTGTTACCTCAGTTGACTCGAAAGGTTCAAGCTTGTGTGTGGGATGTTGCATGTGAAGAAAGTTTTGTAGAATTAAAGAAGAAGTTGACGACCGCTCCGGTATTGATTTTGCCTAATCTAGGTGAGTCTTTTGTGGTGTATTTTGATGCGTCTAAGATGGGTATTGGTGGTGTACGGATGCAAAATGGATAGGTAGATGCTTACGCTTCTAGGCAACTGAAGGTTCACGAAAGGAATTATCCTACGCGTGACTTAGAGCTAACATATGTGGTGTTTGTGTTGAAGATTTGGAGACATTATCTTTTTGGCTCTAAATTTGAAGTATTCAGCGATCATAAGTGTATGAAGTACTTTTTTGATCAGAAGGAATTAAATATGAGACAGAGAAGATGGCTTGAATTGTTAAAGGATTGTGAATTTGATTTGAGCTACCATCCTGGTAAAGCGAATGTGGTTGTTGATGCATTGAGTAGAAAGTCGTTACATATGTCAATGCTTATGGTTCGAGAGTTAGAAATGATCGAACAATTCAAAGATATGAGCTAGGTATGTGAAGATACTCCTGATAGTGTGATGTTGAGAATGTTGAAATTGACTAGTGGTATTATAGAAGAAATCCGAGAAGGTCAGAAGTTTGATTTGAAGTTGGTTGATCAATTGAACTTGATTAACCAAGGTAATGGACGAGAGTTCTGAGTTGATGATAATGTTGTGATGAGTTTCAGAAATAGAGTGTGTGTTTCAGATGTTCCAGAACGTAAGAGAAATATTCTTGAGGAATGGCATAGGAGTGATTTGAGCATTAACCCCAGTGCTATGAAAATGTATCATGACTTGAAGAAGTTGTTTTGGTTGCCAGGTATGAAAAAGGAAGTTTCCAAATTTGTTTATGCTTGTTTGACATGTCTGAAGTCGAAGATTGAGAATAAGAAGCCTTTGGATCTAATGCAGACGTTGAACATTATGCAATGGAAATGGGACAGTATTTCCGTGGATTTTGTGTCAGGTTTGCCGAAGACTGCTAAGGGAAATGATTCGATTTGGGTAATTGTAGATAGGTTGACTAAGTCGGCCCATTTCTTGACAATAAAGATCAATCTTCCTATGGAGAAGCTAGTTGAGATGTATATTGAGGAGATTGTGAAATTGCATGGGATACCTCGAAGTTTTGGGAAGGTTAGTATAATGTTTTTGGAACTAAGTTGAGATTGAGTTCCGTATATCATCCACAGACGAATGGTCAGACAAAGATGACTATTCAATCTTTAGAGGATTTGCTTAGGGCTTGTGTGTTGTAACAAGGAGGTGCTTGAGACAGTCACTTGCCATTGATTGAGTTTACATAGAACAATAGTTTTCATGCGAGTATTGGTATGGCACTATACAAAGCATTGTATGGTAGGAGGTGTAGAACTCCAATGTGTTAGTATGAGTCAAGCGAGAGTTCTACCCTCGGACCTAAGATTATGGAGGAAACAAATGAGAAAATCAAGATGATCTAATAGAGTATAAAGGCTTCTCAGAGTCGTCATAAGAGTTATCACGATAAGAGGAGGAAAGCGCTTGAGTTCCAAAAAGATGATAATGTGTTTTTGAGAGTTACTCCAATGACTGGTGTTGGTAGAGCTTTGAAGTCGAGAAAGCTTACGCCATGTTTTGTTGGTTCATATCAGATATCTGAGAAGATAGGTGAAGTGGCTTCGGATTACATTATCGTTGTCGCTTATGAATCTTCATGACGTGTTTCATATGTCTCAGTTGAGGAAATACATTATGGATCCTTCGCATGTGACTCAGATGGATGATGTACAGGTGAGAGATAACCTGACTATTGAAGCATCACCCGTGCGGCTAGAAAGACGGGAAGTGAAGCAATTGAGGGGTAAAGACATCGCCTTGGTGAAGGTGTTGTGGAGTGGATCAGCTGGTGAAAGTTGGACTTGAGAACACGAGGATCACATGAGAGAGTCTTATCCGATTTTGTTTCTGCCAGGTAATTTTCGAGGGCGAAAATTCTTTTAAGTGGGAGAGAGTTGTAACACCCTAAAATAATTAGATTATTTATTTGATTATTTAATTTATAATGAGTACTTGTGATGTTTTGTGAATATATGTGATGTTTGGTGAATATGAAGTATGATGTGATGTTATGTGGGGTATAGTAGAAATTAAGTGGTATTGGGTATTTTAAATAATTTTAGATAATTAGAGTAATTATTTAGAATTATTTTAATTAGTAAAATTAGATATTATAAGGTGTAGAAATAATAAGGACAAGATAGTAATTGGCAAAGTGGTAAGTGAGGGTAATATAGGAAGACCACAAAAAAGATCCAAGAGGTAAGTTTGACATAAGGGAATTTGAAGTTTAGAATGCTCATTTTGTACGATCGCGTTTAGAGAAGAGACAGGGAGCATAACTAGGGCATTGAGGGACTTAGAGGAATTCTGTAGAAACGCGAAGAGAAGATTATTGCTAGTTATAATCTAAGGTAAAGGGATTTATCCTTGTTATTATGATTGATATAGGATTTAGATGTATGTAGGTTGTTTGGGGATTTTTGTGATGAATTGATAACATGATAAGTATGATGAATCTTTGATGAAATCATGAATAATTGATGTTAATTATGTCATGATATGATGTATGTAATATGTAATAAGAAGTGTTGTTATATGATGAGAATGTATGATTTGTATGAGTTTTAGGTCTGTTTGGATGTGAAATCATATGGAAATTAGGACGGTTGTAGTGCAGAAAATGCATTAGGAGTTCCCTGTCTCCGTTGCATCGTCGGGCGAGCTCAATGTTTTGTTGGACGAGGGAGCTTCGTCCAAGCAGAGCCATACGATCAAGAGGCAAAAGGAAGGGGTGATAAACAGAGTCCCTGGAATTTGTATGGGAGAAAGGGACTCGCTCTAACTTCATCGGGCGAAGCAGAGGCGAGATAAGCTTGTCGGGTAAGCGAACAACTTCGTTAAGCGAAGGAAGAAAAAGGAAATATGCAGGATCTTGGAATTTTGTATTGGGGAAGGCTTTTCGACCCAGCCTCGTTGGGTGAGCCTTAGGCGAACAAGCTGCTTCGTCGGACGAGTTTCAGGCGAGGGGCAGATGGTAGAATATTTAAATTATCGTAAATTGAGTTTCGGGACTCCGTTTGATGCCGTCGTTCAAAGTGTTGGGTAGCTAACGCAATGAACTATATTTAGGCAGAATAAGATGATTAAAATAATATATATTTATAGTATCTATGCTATGATGAAATTAGACTTCTATGTGATGGAATACAATGACATGTGTTGTACGATGAGTTGTTGATACTATGATGATACTGTGTTGTATGATGATATGATGATGTTGTGATGTTTCCATGTATATATGATGTGTATGATTAACTTATTGTGATTACATGAATGAATGATGTGTTTTGACTAGCAGTAGTCATGTTTTATTATGTTGTTGTGTATCATGCATTCATAGCATATGTTAGGACTTTGGTTCAATGATGTTAATGGGACGATTGGTCCAGTGATGGTAATAGGACGTTGGTCCAGTGACGACCTCAATCTCATAGTGTGGATTAAGTGAAATATTATGTGCTCTAGTTCCAAGCGAGAATCAATCCTGTTGGTGGAGATTTTTGGAGAAATGATGCCCGAGTCATTATCGATAGTTATTTTACCATTTCAATTTTCCAAGAAAAAGTTATGAAGAATGTTGAAAAATAAACATTCATCATTATCAAAAATTTCTAATTTTCCGATACAATGTTAATACTCCCTGAAATTTTGAACGAGACATTAAATTTTCAGTATCTCCCACCAATAGAGAAAAAAACAGTAAATTCAGTGAAATTTTCAATATTATGTTGAAATTTCTTATATGCAGCCGTAGATTTTAAAATTTCCTGTATATTGTGAGGATATTTACACAAATGTGCCAAAAATCCGGGTTAACAAATTTAACTGCCAGAGTGTAAGTTAAATCCTCCTAGGAGTTATATATGTCAAGTTGTAGACTTTAATAAGACAATCATAGAAATAGATATTAGTTCAACAATAAATTATGTAGAACAGTTTGAGTGATGTAAATAAGATCTGTCACTCGTCTTGTGCGTATTCCAACAATTAACAATGCATGAGACGCTTCCTGAGAAGAAAAAAGTGACAATATCACCTTTAAATTTAATATTGTCTAATTTTAAAGAAATATTAGCATTAGATTTTTGTTAGCAAAAGCTATAACTATAATTAGAAATGAATGTGTAAATATATACAAAATCAAAATCCAAAAAAGAGAAGAAAAAAAGACATGTTGCTCCACCCCCCTCCCCAAGCCTTCACTAGTTCAATTCTCTATATGACACCCCCAAGGGCTTCCAACATTCCGTCAAACCTCACTCTCCTCAACCCTGTAAAATACAGACACTGATTTACTTGCCTGTATGCATACATGACACAAGCATATGCCACCTTTTGGGTACTCAAAAATTGATGACAAAATGAGGAAAAGGGCATGTGAGAAAAAAATTGAGATGTTACAAAGTCAAAATTTGTAGTCTTGAATATGTGTATGTACACTCTGACTCTGAAATGGATCTCGAACATTAACCATTAAGCTTTGCCAAAAATTGACTCAAATTGTACTCTTCTGTATATTGTGATTGGTCCCATAGATCCTCCAATCCCCCAAGTATTGCTTTCAATCCCTTTCCACTGCCTATTTCTCCATCAGCGTTGTCTTCTGAACTCTTCACAGCAGAAGACCCCTATACAAATTATCATTCCAAAAACATTAGAAAAGTAAAATAAACCACAATGATTAACAACATTGACCAAATTAACAAAGACCAGGCTTGTTAAGAACTGGTATCCAAGATTTCCGGTGTATACATGCGTATGGGTTTCTCACTCGATCTTCATTTGAGTAACTATTGGCCCAGTCATATTATTCATGTAATAATGTTCTGCATATAAAGCAAACTATACAAGAAATAAACATGTATTAATACCTTCTTCGGGATTTCTGCTGATGCAAATAAATCAAGCAGCTGATCTGTATTCATTGTTTTCAAACTAGCATTTTCCGCATTAATGACAGCATTAGCCACTGACACTTTAAACTTTTGTAGACTCATAACTTTCTCTTCCAAAGTACCACGCATTATCAGACGGTGAACATTAACTACTTTCTTCTGACCTAACCTGTGCGCTCTATCCATAGCCTGCAGGATATATAAGAAACAGTGTCATTGCACAAAAAAGACACTCCTTTTA
Source organism: Vicia faba (assembly GCA_948472305.1). Lineage (NCBI taxonomy): Eukaryota > Viridiplantae > Streptophyta > Magnoliopsida > Fabales > Fabaceae > Vicia > Vicia faba. The sequence goes on from CATIWC010001686.1 coordinate 62,681, forward strand.
ACGTAAGTTGAGAGTGTTGGGCATTAAAGATAGTAAGAGGCCATGCAATAAGGCAGTGTATCGACCAAGTTAGAAAAACCCAACCACCACTTACAACTAATGTTTAATCAGAGAAAACTAACTAAAGACCTATTGGACAACTTAATCACATGACTTATATTGATTCCTTGAATGCTACTTATCAAAACTAGAGTGGTCTTGAACTGTAAAGGAAAACCAACAAAAAACATTGAATGAATCACGAGTTACCTGAAGGTCGCGCATAGGATTCCAGTCATGCTCCACAAATACAAGGGTATCTGCAGATGTAAGGTTCAAACCAAGCCCGCCCACTGCAAATAGAGAAAATAGCTAAAATAACAAGACAAATAAATTTGTTATAAAAAACTATATATAAATAAGTGTTTTGCTAACATGTTAGGAATCTAAAACAGAAACTGTTGAAAAGAACAATTTTTAAGTTTTCAAGGAATTAAATGAATGAATTCCAAGATAACATTTTTATACATAGTTCATTAACATGTGCCCTTTAAGGGCACATGTTAGCATTTTCCTCAAAATAAATGAGTAGATCGAAGGAAGAGAGAATTTGTTACCATGGGTCGTAAGCAATAAGACATCAATGGTAGGATCTGAATTGAAAGCTTTTACAATTTCAAACCGTTTATCGGTCTCAACTGATCCGTCTAGCCGCAAATATGTGACACTGTACAGCAAAAAGGAAAATAAGGAAGGTTGTCATTATCAATTACAAAGTCAATCAATTTCAAGAATCATAATTCCATGCAAAAGCATGTGGCAAGCTTTCAATAAAAACTTTAAAAATGCTATTAAACAAGAATGCAAATCTAAATAGCTAATTTAGTAATATTAATGGATCTAGAATCTTACTTTTTCATGTGTGTCTGAAACAAATCTTTTTCAATTATATCCAAGAACGCCTGCACACAAACAATTTTTAAACAACAAAATCAGTAAACTATTTATTAGTCTTCGAAAGAAATAAGCCCAAATGAAAAGGGTAATATTACCTTATGTTGAGCAAATATCAAAACCCTATGCTGCCCAATGCCAGCAGCAGCCTCAGAACCTGAAGCATCAATTCCAATTCCACACTCTTCAAGAATCTCATGAAGAGCAACTAATTTTGGAGAGTGATGGAGTTTGTGAAGTTCTGAAATGACATCAGAGCCAGCAGGAAATAGTTCCAAAAGGATGGTAGAGAGTGAATCTGGAATCTTCCCACCAATTACAAGCAATGGATGACTGCAGAGTTTTAGCAAGTATTGGAGCGCCTGAGAAATAGAATGGATATAAGGCTTAAAAAGAATAAAAAAAGAGATTGATGGAACGATAATTAATTCTTAAAAATATAAATCTTATTGCCTGGAAAACATGTGAAGACGCTTTAGTAGAACTGCTACTTCCTTCAGCAGCAGCTGACTCATTTGTTGTTACAATCGATGACATTTCTTGTTTTGCACGAGAACCAGAAAACTGTTCGTATAGTTTAAGTTGTACAGTGCTCAAATCGCAGTATCTGTCTTGAATTATTTTCTCAGGCAGATCAGACAAGACTTCATCCTTTGTCCTTCGAAGGAGGAAAGGCATGACCTAGAGAACAAAATTACGTCAATTAGAAGAAAACACAATTTTACAATGCAATAAAGAGTGAACGGAAAATCACCTGCTTATGCAATGCTTCCATGGCAAGTGCTCCGGCTTCAGCATCCTTAGCAGAGCACTTTGGATCTCTTGCAGCTATAAGTGGTTTTCCATATGTGCCTTGGAACTGTAAAAAAAACCGCAATGAATTAATGCTAATTGGGACAAAAACTACAAAAAAAAAAGTTAAAATGTATTGACCCTTGGCATGTACGCATTCTCGTTAGCAAAGCACTACATAGATGGCTAATACGACGAAATGGACGCTAGCCATAAAAGCACAAGACCGTGAGGAAAATTTTACAGATTTGAATGTACGCAGAACTCTGTTTTGTTGGTGGGGAGGAGTGTTTCTGTGGGATAAACCAATAATAGACGGCTCGAGTAAAAATCACCCTAAGATTAAGCTGTATATTAGAGAAATAAGAAAGGATTTATATCTCTACAACCATAATGCAGAGAGCACTTCGAGCTTAAAGTGGACAATAAACCAACCCACTTTTAGCATCTTCTTATTTAAATTTAGTCATAAGGACATAGGGTGAGACAAACACCAAACTCCAAATCATTATAACGAAGGCTTATACCATGTCAAGAACTAAATCAACCTGAGAATTGAGATAATGAAGGGGGTCAAAAAGGATTCAATTTATATCTCTAAAAATGCAAAAGCAAATAAAAACATTGATGCAATAAATCTAATCATTGCGCACCACGAAAAGTTTCATAGGAAATACAGACAGCCCATAAGTTAATCATATTTCATGGCTTCATACTTCAGCAAGCAGTGGCATAAATTTGGCTCTGGTAGGTGAAACAATTGAAATTATGAAAATACCAGACACCCATTATTCTTTTGCACAAAAATATTGGATAGATGGATGGTCCCTCCATTTTGACTAACCCAACCACAACCCCAAAAATCACGGCCAATTCTAGCCAAATTTTATCAAATTTCTTTACAGTTTACAGCCATTCAGTATAGCAGCAGTAATATTCAAATTTATTTATCTCAGTATTTAAAGAAATGAACTTTATTTGAAAAAAACTTCCTAACTAGAACAAGTTAAATGTGTGAATTGACATTTTAAATCAAGCATATTACCAACTTTGCTAGAGCTGAGACATGTAGAATTAGTACACTAACAGATGTAACCATTCAATTCCACCCCCATCAAAGAAAATTGGACAGCACAAGTGAAACTATACCTTTGAGGATATATGATTATGACATGTCGAGTATATCACGTTACAATTAACTTGGGATAATACATAAGGAACAAAATGATGTCTGCATGGAACCCCTGCCTCCCCAATATACAAAACAGATATTGTGAAAGAGGACCTTAAGCAGAAAAAACTTTTTAAAATTAAGTGAAATAGGGATTATGTCCAAACTTCATTTGGTTAACCATTTCAATTTCATGAAGACAAATTAATCAGAGTTCTGTCCCAGAATTTCATGACCTAAGAATCCAATCAATGTATCATTTTTCCAAATCATAGCAAGTACCAACATGGGTTGCAGTTAAATTACTGTAACAACATCAATTACAATGATAGGAAGCAAAAAGATACCTGTCTATCTGTTCCAAGAAACCCAGGCATCAAAAAATCAAAAAGGGACCACAAGTCCATAATGTTATTCTGCAACAGAAGGTAACACATAAATCAGATTAGTGGTGATAAGCTTTGCTTTTAATGAGAATATATACTCATCAGTAATCACCAACCTGTATTGGTGTCCCACTCAATATCAAGCGGTGTTGGGCTTTCAACTGCTTTACAGCAAGAGTAACTTTAGACTTAGCATTCTTTATTATATGTCCTTCATCTAAAATACAGTAGTTCCACAGCTGCTGTCCCAAATAATCAATATCTTTCCGGACAACATCATATGATGTTATAATAACATTATGCTTGCAAAAACTCTCTCTAAGAAGCACTCGATCCTGAGCAGAACCAGCATACTGAAGACTAGATATAACTGAAACATCGATATACTTTTCTATCTCAAAGGCCCAATGTCCAACTAGTGTTGACGGGCAAATAATTAAAGATGGCAGAAGATCCTCATTGGTGATTTGAGTTTGATGCTCAACTATATCAGAGGCCACAATTGCCGATGCTTGAAGTGTCTTACCAAGCCCCATGTCATCACATAAAATTCCATGAAGTTTAAAACGTTTCAGAAAAGCTAACCAATTTATGCCTTCCTGTTGATATCTAGAAGGAGCAAAATGAAATTAAGAAAGGTTGAAACATTGATAACAAATCCAATAATGTCAATAAACATTACACAAGTCACATGTCGAGTAAATAGAAGAAAGAAAAGAGGGAGTGGTTTGTCTGTGATGAGATCAAAATAAGGTTGAACATAGAAGATCAAGCCAGAAGATTCAAGAATTTAGCATATGTATCAACTCCATTGTGAACACTTCAAAGAGAAGTTTTATGGAAACACCGGCAGGAACTATGAGATTTAAAACCGAATTCCATTGTTGAATCAAGTTTTAATCATTAAACCAGCACACTACACTCCATAAAACCTATAACTAGACAGGCGGGTAAATGTAAAAATGGAAAAAAGACAAATCACCCCCCACCCCGTACAAAAAAAAAACTACAGTCAAATTTACCTTCTCAATGTTACTTTCAATTCAGTGCACAACTTGTAATCTTCAATATGAGAGTTGTCAAGTAGCTGCTCCAGAAAACGCAAATCTTCTGCATTTTTAGATATACCTTCCCCTATTCCAATTGGTTGAGGAACACCGCGTGCTAAAGGAAGTAAAGGTACAAGGGCAGCAAAGCTATGGGTCACACTCTGTCTGACAGACTGATCACAATCACTCATGCATCGTAAAAGGGGAACCACCAGCAGAGGAGCATAAGGTACCAACTCTACACCAAGCCCCTGAACAAGAAAGCTAATCAACATGCCGGATCCTTGTCGAGCATGAACTGACGTTGCATCTTCCAGCATAGGGATAGCATTTTCAACCACAGCGCCCATGACTTTCACCATCATTGACTGAGCCATGGAAGTGATGCAGCGTGAAGCAGCTAATCTAACTGCCACATGAGAATGCTTCACACATTTAAAAACGGATGAAAGAAGTGTCAAAAGCTTTGGCTTCAACTCTTCACTTAAGAAGGGAGCAATAGATCGCACGACCTACAAGAAAACCATGATGCATATTTAACAATACATTTTGCAATCAGTAAAACTGGTTCAAATGCATATAGATAAATTTGAAGAATCTATTGAATTATTAAAAAAGGAAATATAAAAACATGTCATCAATCTATGATATATAACTAAAGAATGCAGATACCAATCTTGAAACTATTGACACGCATTTTAGTTTAAAAGGAAAAGACTTAATCATAACAAAATCTAGAAAATTCACAGAAGTTGGGTATTGTTTTCCAGTGCTCTTTTGTGAGTCAAAACAATAAAATAAAGCAACCAAACTCTCAGAAAGAAGTATCTCTTTGACAAATTCATTGCATCTCATGATGTAGCAGATCAACTCTATACCAATTCACAGCTAACGACGCAAAATTTTTATATGTAAGGAGCCAAGTTCACAGGAAGAAATTGATGGCACCAACCTGGATATTGTTAATCAAGGTCTGAGGATCACTAACAGACTCAATTGCTACCATAGCTTGCTTTTCATTAGCGGCAATTAGAGATTCGGAGGAGCTCGGCTTAAGAACCTCAGTAAGACAATCCCACAGCTTAGGAAGCTTATCAAAGAGCAAAACACCGAACTTCTCACACAGAAGCCTCAATGATAGCTCAGATCCCCGTCTACTTATAAACCCCTCTACCTTTGATCGATCCTCACCAGTCAGCACATGCACCTTTGACTTCTGTTTAGTCACAGGAGTTCTGAAAGACAGAAGACCTTGGTCATCAATACTCTCTATGGAACAAATGGATTTAGCTTGAGGGGTCTCAGAGGGATCCATGCAAGTCAAACTACATATATTCTTAATTAATTTATCGTTGGGGCAAGGTCTCCGTGAAACACAGTGATATATTAGCTCAGCGAGAGCCTCAGCTGACTTAATTTGCAGTATTTCCTCCTGAAAGAATGACAGGTATTTTTATCAGTAAATTAAACGTGCATTATTATGTATAAAACATACAGTCAGGATATAGGTAGCACCTGTTCTCGTCTGATCGAAGCCATCAAAGGCAAAATAATGGGGGTGAGACGAGTAGGAAACTCAGACATCCACACGACTGCAGCTGCAACTGCAGATGTAACCGTAACATGCAAATTACTCTGCCAATCATCCCATAGAACAGTAACAAACATGTCAGGAAATAAACTGGGGATAACTTAAAACAGATAAATGATGAAAAAACCAAGTAATACCAAAGCAGTTCAAGAAATTCTAAATAATAATAATAATCACGATAATTGTTTTGAGTCATACCTGAACACATTTCAAATAGCCAGAAGTTGTCAAAAGCCTCTGTTTTGAGGATTCAATATCATCCATAGTGTTCTTTCTTGAAGATTCATTTGCAGGACTATCATTACACAATGCTGGAATTTTTGATGCAAAACCAATGGCATCATCTACACTCAAGTTATCCAACTCAATATTGGTTGTTGTCAATAACTCGCTAAACATACCAGAAGATTTGACTGCACTTAGCAATTGACCAGCCTCACTACGCATCTTCGAATACGTTCTTGAAAGCTCGGCATAAGGAATAAGTGAACCTTTTGTTGGGAACGCAGGGTCAGAACATGCTAATAAGTCCAGCAACCAATCTTTGAGGGAAGCAGGAATACCATTGAGGCTTTCAGACAAATTCCTGGTCCTAACCTCCTTGAACCAAGAAATAAGAATCATAGATGCAACCTAAATACATAAAAGATATTAAAGACAGAAAAGGAAGGTAGAAACATCTCGCTGCAGGATAGTCATATGCAAGTCAAAAATCCATACCTGGCGCTGGACACCAGAAAGAGAGGTTATTGAACTCCACAGTGGATCAATAACATTTTTTAAAGAACCCTCTGGAAGTTTAGAGGCAAAAATTCCCAAAGCAGTTGCTGTAACTACCCGGGTACGAGTTACAGATGTGTCGACCTCAGCACCAACAATTATCTTGACAGAATTCGTAGGAACATCTCCATTTCTATCATGTGGAATAGTTGATATTGTAGATTCAAGACCTAGATTTCCGCCATATTCATTTTCAATCCTCACAGCTCTCATTTTAGCTGCTGCTCTAAATTGACTTTTTCGTGGAAATGCAACAGGCCAAAACATCTTTGAGGCATCTAAAGCAGAACCAAAAGGTGTAGATGCAAGTTCTATCCAGGAAGTCATGTAAGACATTCCAGCTGTCTCCAGGTCCTCCACAGAACACTGCCATCAATTACGCAGAAAACTTATTAGATGAGAAATTGTTGTAATTAATGTGTTTTTATAATTATTAATAGTAATTTGTATTTGGTCCATTTGTCCATTAGTCAGTCTTTTAGGTTTAGAATAGCCTATATAAACAGATTAGTGCTTGTACATGATTCATAAATTTGAAACATATCAAATATTATTTTTCTACATGGCATCAGAGCTCTTGATTTTGAAGGGCCTAGTTTCTGCATATATCCTAACTGCCATCTTTGCAGTTTCTTTTGTTATACTTCTTCATTGCAGCCTTTTTGAGATCTTTTCCTTTTTGGAACTGTTCATCTGTTTGCACTGCTCGCCGCAGTAACTGTTCATCGCATTGGTATTGTTCATAAAAAAGATTAAGCAGTCATCCACGGGCAGCTTCTCTCACAACTTTTTGAGTGTGTCATCGCGCCGGTATTGTTTGTAAGAAAAGTTAAGGCTGTCCTCGCAAGTGCATCTTGTCTCCTGCCATTTTTCTGGCACGTGAAGGCTGTGCACTACCATAGTGTGGGCTTTTCCTCACCGTCTTTCAGGAGTAGCTAGACAGCCTGTTCCTTTTTCGTTATGGGGGTTTATACTCTGAACTAAGCACCTTGGCTCGTAGGTCACTTCAAATCTATGCGTTTCTTGCTCGCTTTTCTGATTTTTCAGACAATCGGCCTTTGTTGTTTGGTTACAGATGCTACTCCCATATTTTAATTGTGTACAGGAGCGTTTTTACTGCTGTTTACTGGTCATTTTTTCTTCTCTTGAGCAAGACATGGTTGCAAGATATCAATCAATATGTCAGAAAGAGGAGTGGTTTAACTCAACCAAGATGAAGAAGAGAGGGTGAGATCCTTCTTCAGTAAGTTGGAGAACCAATATTGTACTTGTTCTCTAGCATATTCAGGTACATTCTCGTTTTCACCTCCTCTTGGTAGGTTTCAATTGTCATTTGGATTTAATGCTTTGGATACACCTTCTAACCAATATTTAATACTGGATTTAGGAACCACTAACCACATGACACCTTTACCCCCACATTTTTGCACTATTCACCTTGTCCTAGCAACAAGAAAATATCCAAAGTAGATGGTACCCTTATAACTCCAGCAGCTCAAGGTTATGTCCAAATAAATTCATTTTTAACCTCCCTTCGTATTACTAAACTGTTCACTAGTCTGACATGTAGCTGTCCCGTCAAATGTCCAACGTACACAGCTCTACTATCAGACCCCTCCATCAGATTCGCCGGAGTCAGATCAGCCAGTCCCTGAAGAGCGTCCATCAACCAGTATCTCACACACAGTAACATGCGTTTCCGCTGCCGTCAGTCCTGCCAGTGCATGAAGGCCACATACCACCCTTCAGACCTCCGACAAAGTCGCCGCTGGTTCTGTTCGACTCATCTGCCCTTCCTGGATTAGTTGGGACCACTTCCAGTTCGTGAGTCCCCAGTTTAAGAAGTGTTCCAGAGGTTTCTTTGTTGTTTCGTGGTTTTTATTTCTGTGGTTGTGAACATTTCCAGTTAGCTTTTTTGCAGTTTTCGTCTTTTATCAGAGATTTCATCCCAATGTCTGCGGCTTCAAAATTTTAGGTCCTTGGTCACAATATTTTTCATCTATTGTGTGTATTGGCATGCTGCTCATTTATTGTGTTTGTTAGTGTTTCACCAAGTCTTCTTAGCACATTTCTCTCTGGTCCAGTTTTGCACATCTTTTTATTTGAGCTTGTTAGTTAGTAACATCTATGTTGAGTACAGGGTCATATGTTACACCTTACAGTCAGTTCTAAGTTGTTTGTTGGTCATATATCCATGTTAATTAGGAATTGATCTTATCCTTTATTGTAAATTATTTCCTTTCCTGTAATAGGTTAGATAAATTAGACAATAGAATATGTCATTACAATTTGTAATTACATGTAATTACTGATAATATTATTTAGTATGGAATGCAATACAGAAAGGCATCAAGCCAATTTTCCTGACATTCCAAGTCACTCTTGTAAGTGTGCTTTTTTTCCCTTTTCTCAATTTTGTCTCTAACAGAAGGCTCTCCAGTCATTAGTCTCAGCACACTGTCAATGGTCTCCAATAGTCCTTAGGCCTAACTAATAGTCAGAGATGATATGTCTCACTTAAGTTAGTTTTTTTGGTTTTTGGTAGTCCCCCGCTGTCTATTAAAGGACTCATTCATGTAATATTGTGGGATTTATTAAGTTCACACGAGCTTACTGTGGGTTTAATGTACACCACTAAAGCCTTGTAACTAACTGTTATTTGAGATAGAGAAACTCATTATTATATTCATGGCAATTGGATAATTATTTATTAGTAGATATCTTTTCTCGAGTACTTCTAGTTATATTATATCATTAATCATTATTCTTTCAATGTTGTAAGAATAACTGACTGAGATGACTGACACGGTTAGCTAGAAATGATTTTTAGTATATAAATACAGATTTCCAACAAAGTCAGAGTTTAACAATCATTTTCAACTCTCAATAAAGAATCAGTTTTACAGTTTCAATGAAATCTATATACCTGAACAATGAGACTCCAAACTCTCTCAGAACATTGCAAAACCTCTTCATTTGTTTCCAATAGTAAATTCTGAAAGACAATTCTAAGGGTATCTCCAAATATAGAAGAGGGCCAAAATGAAGCACTAGAGAGCTCAGACATGCGTCTCTTATATCCAGCTTCAAGTAACCTTTCCTGAAAATGAAAAAAATTGGCTAAGCCTTCCAATGCATTTTGTAAAAAAAACTATATTATGACTAAGTTACAAGGAATGCTAAATTACCAGAGTTCGTATTGCTGAATAACGGACAGATGTGATACTATGCCTCATAAAGGGCCACAACCGTGGCGCCAGAGTTGAAAGTACAAAAGGATTTTCTTCCACATCATCACCAGAAGCACCGGCTCCATTTTCAATTTCTCTGTCTTCCAATTTAAAAACTTTATACATCTTTGGGACCATCTCTTCATGAGAATAGATCTCTGCAAGCAGATTCATTACACTGCAAACAGATAAATGACTTGTTAATTTGTCTAATATAACATGCAAAAGTTTGGTGCTTTTGGTCTCAACAAGATACAAAGTTTACCAAAAAATATCAAGAAATCAGTCTAAAATTATATAACCCCTCTATTCCCTGAACATTCTCTCTAAACTAAAATAAGGTACTGAAACTCAGTTACTTCAAATATATATTAAAAAATGATGGCAAAGTTGAACTACTATTGCAAAGCATATGAATACATCACATTTAACCAGCAACCATAGATATGTCATTAGTTCAAAGGAAAATTGTCTGAAACAATCTAGCAAGAGCAATAAGAAAAGTAGGATCATATTAAATAAGTTTCTCTATAACTAAGTTTCACTAAAATAAGAGATTATGGAAATATTGGGTTATTTATTATTATTAATAAAATATTATATTTTATGATAGCAGTTTTACTTATGGCACTTCTTGTGTAAGTATTATGTAATGAGTAGTAATTAAGTTAGTTATATCTTGTGTGAATAAAAGGGAAACTGCAGGCTGATGTCGGTTATTATAAAAAAATTAGTAAGTGGTTAATTGGGTGGAAGAGAACCATACTCTTGGAACTTGGTAGGAAATGCGTAATGTATATTCTTTTCTGTGTAACATTTCCATCCTGTTCAAGTGTAAATTTGTATGAATTATCTCTGATTAGGAACCTTTCTTCAGAAATTATTCAATATTAAATAATTATTATTCCATAACACAACAACAACCAAACTTTTTCCCACTGAGTGAGATCGGCATGGATCAAACTGGCATAACATTCTATTAAAAATCATTCTTTTATCCAACTCATTAATCTCAAAATCATTCTAAATAGTTTCTCTTATAGTTTTTCTAGGTCTTCCTCTACCTCAACGGTTTGACTACCCTCCATCTGATCTACTCTTCTTACTACTGCATCCACATGTCTACTCTCTACATGCATCCACATGTATACTCTCTACATGCATCTACATGTCTTCTCTCTACATGTCCAAACCACTGAAGTCTAATTTCCACCATCTTTTTGTACTAATCAACAATAAATAATAACTATTCAGTAAATATATCAATTGGTACCAGTTTCTATCACATTGCAATCCTAGTCAAATAGAAATTTTGAACAGCAAATTGATAGGTAGAAAGGGATAACGCAACCAAAAATCAGTGTTGTCAATTCTAGATAGTGGAAAGTAGAGGTTTGTTCAAATTCTACTATGTTATATAGCCTCTATTTGACAACGTTGATCATATTGTGAGAAATAGTGGTTTGCTCAAATTCCGCTATGCTACAGCCACTATATGACAATACTACAAAAATGGAACACAGTCATAGATCCTCACAAAATCAGACCCAAAAACATGATAAAAAAATATCTTATAATTTGTTTAGGACATTTTGACAACAAACTGAGTGCACAGGCACAATGCTAAAATTTCAGTAGTTTCATTTAACAACGACCAAAATGCTATCACCAACTAATTTTGCTTCCATTAATTAACATTGTACCATGAATAAAATAAGATATGAAAGCAAATGCTCATCAACATGGAGCATGGAAAACTAAGCAGACAGGTAATTTCATTTACAAAAAAATTACCCTGTAAAATACCTGCTAGTGGACGGACTTAAATCATCCAAATCAAGCAATATATCCCATAATAGCATCACAATTGAATGTAGTGTTTGACCCTGCAAAGCAACAATTGCAGCTGCAGCTGGTATTAAAGCATCAGCAGCAACTGCTCGGACATCATCATCGGGGTCCTCCAACCCAGATTTACAGGCAGGAAGAACACGTCCAAGCAAATCAGAAAGCATCTCCTATGCCAGTAAAAGACACATTAGACTAATAGAAAAAAAGAAACACACAACAAAAAAGACTGGGTTTCAATATATGGAACTACAAATGACAGACTAGCTAAATTGAGTCTCAATTTTCCAATGCCCGATACTGTCATGAAGCACAGGAAACAGAAATAACACAACTACTAGAAAAGAGAGCCGAAACAATAATTGATAACACAAGTTTAGCTTTTGATCTAAAACATTGGATTGTTTTCTTAGTTTTTGTCACTTTCCTTCATTTTTCTGACTCACTATTCTCAAATTATATCACATGTCGAGAAGCACCGGAAACAGAAATAATACAACTACTCGAAAAAGAGAACCGGAACAATTGCTCATACAAATGTGAAAAAAAAATTTTGGGGGGGAACAGAATTTCCTAGAAATAACTACTGTGCAGATAAAAAGCTAACTTCATATGAGACCTGTACTACATTGTTTCTGTATCCAATGTATGGATGCATATCATTCAAATATCTTACACAAAACTAAGGCCAAAAAACATGTGCATAAAAAGTAACTAATAACTATGTGCCTCATCTATCATATATTAGACTTAGTATAACCTAAAACAGAAGTGGCAGCAAATAGATATGCACCTGCCGTACAGCAACTAAATATTTGATACCGAGAAGACTGCCATGACGAATCTCCCATTCTGGACTACACTGAACAAAAGGCAACAGCAGAAGCATAAAGATTAAAAACTAATATAAGTCAAAGAACTCAAACCAAAACATATTATAAAAGAAACTGCTGACATGGGAAGGAAAAGGGCGACGAAAAAACAGAACAGCTGATGCATATTAAAGCAATGCTCACATTTAAAAAGAAATTGTGCCATTAAATGATATTTACCTGCATTTTCAACAATATGTTCAATGTTTCATTTACTAGTGCTGCGTGCATATACTTAAATGCAGCCCCTAATGCCTGTGCACAGGTTTCACGCACTGGTGCAACAACCTGATCAGATACATAATCTCCAAAGCTGAAATAAAATAACCAGACATTATCAAAAAATAATAGTTGCTGCAGAGAAACAGTGTCACAGTATCACATTGACAATAATAACCAATGGTAAGAACAGACAAAAGAAATTTGTGAATAGGTAGCGTCAAGGTTAAGAAGGATCTAGTTCATTTATTAGAAGATATACAAAACAAAATATCATACCGGTCAAGTGACAATACACACAAAAAGCGAATGACACAGTCATGAAGAAAGTCACAGTTTCGAAGCCAGGAACTTCTAGCCACTTTGACGGAGTTCATCAGCTCACAATTCTGAGGAAGATTTCTCAGCATATTAGGGTTTCCAGAGAGAATCTTTTGGTCATCAGAATAACCTTTCTGATCTGCTATATTAGCAGGTTGCTTGTTTGCATCATGTAAACCATCATAGTGAGTTTCCACATTCATGTCAACAGAACTACCATCAAATTTCCCATTACCATAGTCTATAGGTAAAGTGCAACCCTGTGTTTCAGAACTAATGATGTTTTCAGTGTCACCTCCATTACTGCAAGTCATCACGCTATCCATAGATGTTGATAATGATACATCTTCAAGTTTTGGCTTCTTCATGTTCAAGACACAATCATCTGCTGAAACTTGCATATTTAAATCAATATCCCTTTCTCTCTTCAACACGTTTGATGTATTTTTGTTTTCTAATTCCACAAATGAAGTCCCACCCAAGTTTGGGTTGTGTTTCAACACTCCAGCAGAAGCACCTTGATGTGTTAAAATCTCTCTCAATGCCATCACACTACCATGCCGTACCTCCCAAACTAACAACAGCATTTAAAAAAATCATTCAGAGAACATTATAAAATGAATGTGAAACTCACATATAACTATATATCCCACATTCTTCTTCAAATTTTACAAAATATGACAGTTGGGTTAAAAGGCTTACCAGGATCAAACATATCAATAATAAGTTGCTCGACAAAAGTGCTGAAAGGCCATTGTCCATCTTCATCATGCTCAAATCCGTATTCGTCGTGATTAACTTGTGTGAATGCCTATATAAAGTGGCAACAAAATTGATCTGAATTGTGGCTTTTTGATTGAAGATGAAAATTGAATGAATTTGCATTACAATAATTTTAAGGTCGAGATAGAATTTCTAAATATAAACAGAATGAAACTTGTTTTATTGCTTACAAGGATGTGCCAATCAAATTGATAATAATATTAAAAGTTAACAATAACAGATAACTGCTACCAGCAATGACTAATACCAACTATAATACAGTGTTGTCAAATAGCGGATGGAGGAGAACCAAAATTCCACCATACCGGACGATATTTATCAGTGTTAGCGGATTATGGTAGAAAACCCGCAATATCGGCCAATATTTATCAGTGCAGTGAGCCCAAAAACTGTCATGTATATCTGCCATAGCACTGCCACGACGGATATTTGATAACACTGCTATAATAGTGCAACCGAATAAATGTGTAACTGTAAAGACATAGCCACAGAGGGCCCAAAATTACCATAAAATTAGCCAGTAAAACAGAATAATACCTTACTATGATTTACCGAATCAGGACACGTGCCTTTTGAAGTCAAATTTTGAGTGCCTGAAGCCTCTGTTCCATCTTCGCACCAGCTCTTTGTTTGGTCCTTTGAGGTATTTTTTGCTTTGCGCTTTAAAAGATTCAGTTCTCTAGCACTCGGCCACTTTGATTTGACACTAGGAACCATATTTGCAACCATTTTCTGAATGTTATGTACAGAACAAGATGTAAAAACTTTATGATCCATGCCGTTGAGATACGGGTCTGATTTATGTGCCAAAAGATCTTCATCTCTAATTACATCATTGATATCCATAAATTGTTCGCAGACATCTAAACCTGCATTGACAGAAAAGGATTTCTGAAATCAGCAACACAAACTTTGTTGAGTTAGGATAAGTGTTAGCAGAGAGAGAGAAAAAAAGAGTGGTTCTCTGATATAGATTTCTTTTGGAATGTTCTTTCATAAGCTAATCAAGGCGCATGCCTCCTCTATGATAAACATATGAAAATCCCTTTTTGTCCTCGTGTGGTACATCAGTCCTCAAGTCGCGTCCCTCGATCTTAGTGCAAAAGGGACATGTCTTGGATACCTCTACTTCTTTTGTTGTCAACAAACCTCGTATGAGTTGGCTCTTATGATATTGTTCAAGCGAAAAGGCATCTCATCCTACAACAACTATTCAACCTATTCACATTTGTTCTCCATTACAGAAACATGTGTTCTGCTAGGCTAGATATTATTGCTACTCCCATGTTTACCATTCAAGCTTTTGAGATCGAGACCTTTGATACTAATGATGAATACTAGAAATTGAACAAAGAATAGAAACTAAATTCACTATATGAATGGGAAATGAAGGCATGTTATCAAAATGATAGCAGGTCCTACAGACAAAAGGAAAACCCGGAAGCGAAGTGAAGCTTATTCAATTCAAGAGGCCAAGTCAGCTCCCAAATGTCCAACTGAATTCCAACTTACTATACCCAACATTCATTCTCCGCATATTCCCTTTCACAACAATACGAATCACACACTTCCCTAGGGGCTGTTTGTTAGGATTCTCTTAGTTAGGATCATTTGTATCACACCTCGTGGGGTTGTAATTGGGTGTCACTCTCTTGGGCATTTATAACAAAAATCATGGTGATTTCGGCCTTTCGGTCTGCATCAAGCATATATATGTACTGAAAACAAATCAATTGACTGCTTCAAACAGTAGAAAGAGCACCCAAGAATTGGGATGCCACAACGGCTACTCGTTTGACTTCCCATAATACAGGGCCATTTGACTTTCATATAACACAGTCTTGCTTTCTCGCCACCATAGCATATAGTCAGGTGCTGAACAAGTGTCCAGTTATATCAACTAGAGTGGATACTAAGTCATAAATGTTTAGCAATCCCAGGCATTAAGATGATATTATAACATGAAACAATTTACTAACCCAAACGGCGCCGGAGATTTTGCTTTTGGCGAACCAAACGCTCCCTTGGGTTCTTTATATTATCGCTTCCAATATCGTACTCCTGAAATGGAACATGGCATAAATAGTCTGTGCAATAAACACACATGCAATCAAAAGAAGTGAAAACTTCAAAAGCAATTCATAGGTCTTTCATTATATACAATGTATGAAGCACAAAAACCAGTTTATGAACAACACTTGCAAAGTCAGAACAAGTTCAACTGACCCAATACAAATCTACTACCAACTTGGCCTTATATAGACAAAATTCAGCACTAATACCAAGTTTGAAGTTTCAGTTTTAAGAAATAGGACAAACTACTGTTCTAACAAGATAGTATTTACTAGACATTAAAATTATGTATTTACTTGGAACCAAGGAAAGTTATGGGAAAAATATTTTAACAAGAATTTTTTACCTGCCCTCCTGATGCTAATAAAGCTCCAAATTCAAGCACCTTATTCAAATCAAAGCTGTCAAGGGGCATAATTCATTACGTAAGTATTTCAAAATTTATGTTCAATGTTAATAAAGAAAGGGGAAAACGGTTCCCAAACAACAGGAAACAAATGACTTGAAGTTCATGGTGAACCCTGGATGTGTTTTACTTTAGAACAGCTTCATGTGGTTCATTTTATAAAGGTTTGGTAAAAAAATAAGGAGCTATAACATAGTGGCAGTGTTCACTTTATGCAATTTTGTATGCATAAACTTAGAGCATGAAGCTGAAAATTTCAAAGGTTCTCTTTGCCCTTGAACCTATTATGCAAATGATTGTTTATACACCTCTTTGGTTATCTTCTCCCCTGCTGTTACAGATTAAAAAATTTATATGCATGGGACTAGACAGTCCTGTACTGCATTACCAATTTTCTTATGTTACTGGCTCTACCATTTTTTCTATTTCGAAAGATCGTAATGTACTTCCCATGGGAAAAGCTCAAATAATCATTTGATTGAACAACCTTCTAAATGAGCTTCCTGTAATTTTTGCTTGTAAATAAGGCCATGCACACAGATCCTCAACACTGCATGATATCCCGCTCTCAGACATTTTTGTTACAACAGAAGAAATAAGTTCATTCAAGCTTATGTGCTTAACATTCTCAGCAATGGACCCAATTGCATGAGCAGCGGCAACTCTTGTATCCCATTTTTTACTGCGCAGATATTGAGAAACCTGAAGATCAATAGAACAGGTTGTTAAAATCAATTTGACAAATGATTCACACACTTTCAATGTATAAAATAAGAAAAGAAAAACAGTCATTATTATTCAATATTGGTATTTAAAAACATTAAACGTATTTTGTCAAATTTTCAAAAACAAATTATGTCAAGAGATTAAAATATTATATGTGGCAAAACTTTAGCACACCCTTATTAGTTATTACAAAAGAGGATAGTCGAATTTCATTTTAAACACTTATACCAAGAATAGGAGTAGCAAGTAATCATTAAGCTTTTCAATCTCCATTACTTCAATAAAGGGCTATGTTGTTAGTCTTGGATAGCGACACAAAGCGGCTGACCCCGGTCCTAGGATAGAAATGTAGCATGTAGCGGGATAGCTTCTATTCTAATATTTATTTGCAAACACTGCAACTGTCGAACGCGAGTGGAACAGCAAATAATTTTGTACTAGAGGTCATTTCTGTTTCGTGATTGCAGTGGTATTAACAACATAGATGATAGATGAAGTGGCAATATTACCATGTCAAGGAAATAACCACTCCAAAAGGTTGCAATAGTAGAGGCTGCTAGCTGAAAATTGGTTTTTATGTCGAAACAATTTAGAAAGAGAGAGGTGAAAGAGTACGACTTCACTACCAATTTTGTCTTCTCGACCAGGGTATTTAGCATAATTGGCATACAAAGAAGACAGTACATATGTATGATTTGATATTGCAAGTTTGCAACAAAAGCAAGATGAACATAACATTGGAAAAACCAATACCTTCTTAAGAAGACTGGTTAAGTCTTGAGGGTGCAACTTCGCAATCTCCCCTATCTGTCGGGCGGCAGTCAACCTTGTTGCTTGGGTTGATCCAGCTTTAAAGATTCGGTTAAAGAAAAGTCAAAAAAGAAATATATATATATATATATTAAGTTGAGTAAACAAGAAAATATGGAGGATACTGTCCAAGAGAGTAAGCAAGCGCTGAAGCCTGGATGACTGTTGGGCCATAACAAATCATTCCAAACGCTTTGTATCTCACTTTGCCTTCAGTATTAAGTACCAACTATCAAATATGCTATCCAACAAACACAGTCATAAATATTTTTTGGCAACCAATACAGTGCATCAATAGACCTCTACGCCTTTAAATAATCTGCATCTACATAAAAGTCATTGTTAAATAACATAAATGTTATCAAAGACATATAAACTACTTCAGTAACATCAAGCCAGACACACTGCTATGACACCTAGGATTAGACATGCTCTATACAATATGTCCTGGAAAAGCCAATCATTTATTTGCTACTCCCCTAATAAAAAAACAACGCCAACTTGAAAGTGATACTTAATAAAAATAACAAAATAGAAATAACAAATGACATGATGGAAAGAAGCATGATTTAAAAATTCGCACAGCTCTTTCTTCGTATCTTATTGTAGATAACTGCTGCTAATTTTTCTTCCCCATTTGCTGTTCTAAGGCAGTAACTTTCAGATATGGATAAAATTTGGATTATTTTAATTTAATAAGATTAGGATCAAGGTAGTAGTTAAAATCGAGATTTACGCAAAATCGGAAAGGGGGAAGAAAATTGTAAACCATGCAATCGTAACACTAATTGTAAGATTATACCAAAACTCATACAACTCATGTATAATTACCTGGAATCAATTTTACATAATCAATTAATTATTTTCACCATAGAACCAAACATACGCATCAGTAGCATAAGAAATAAAACTTTCATCCCAACACAATTTCCTTGCTACATTAATTGGTTGTTTAACACTGAAAACCGACTAATTCCACAACTAGAGAAACGAACATTACATTCTACAGCAGAAAATTCAGCAATCCAGTACTAGTAAAACAGAATGACAAACACATGCATAGCTAAGAAAAACCTAAAACAAAACAGATTGCAAAAAGGAAATCAAAAATTGAAAAACCAAATGATTCGTTAATAATTTACACCGCGTAACTACAATTCCAAATAATATGAAATTCAAAGCATCGATGTAACAATTGCTTGAAAAACGATAGCGATAATCGATTTCAAGATTTGAAAACGGAATGCAGATGGCAGTCAAGAGTAGATCATGTGGTAGAAAGGAGAAGCATTTAGAGAAATTTAAGTGAATGAGAAACGAACCTTTGGTTTCGGTAGAGGCGGTTCGTCGGTGAAGGTTGGCGCCGGAGAGAAAAAATCGCCGGCGGGAATGAGGCGGCAGAGTGTGTGAGTCGATAGAGTTTCCGTCGATTGCTAGGGATTAGTCCAGAGAAAACGATAGAGAAATAAGTGTGTGTTTCTTTTTATAATTTTTATTTTTATTTATTGTTGTTGTCAATAATAATAATAATAATAATAATAATAATAATAATAATAATAATAATAATAATAATAATAATAATAATAATAATAATAATAGATAAAATTACGTTAATTAAGAAAAATAATAATAGTAATAATAATATAACAATAATAATAATAATAATTTTGTTATAAAAATAGTTATAATAATAATTTAAGTCAAAATAAAATAAAGCATATTAATTGTAATAACCATAATTGAATAAAATAAAGCATATTAATAATAATAATAATTGAATAATAGTAACCAATATCTCATCTTAATGAACGATTTTAAAATATGCTACATTATGACCCAAAGTTTTGAAATATGCTAACAAGTTAATATTAGGTTTAATCTTTTTTTTAAGTGTCAAAGTATAGAGTCAGACAATATATGTTTAAATACGTTGATTAAATTTTTTTCAAAATTAAGCTTTTGCACTTGAACAAAACTAAAATTCAAGACTCAAGAAAATATTAAAACCTAGCAAGATGCAATTTCATATAATCTCAAGAGTGCAATGTGACGAGTAAAATGAACATTTTAAGCTTTAAACAAAATAGCAATCATGAATAACATCTTATGACATGTATAACACCTTAGTTTTATTAAATTATTTCAATTTGATTGTTTGTGAATTATTGATGAATTTTAAGTATTTTATTTAATTATTGTGTGTGAGTAGTTAAATAAGAGGGTATGGGGTGTTCTATGGAAAGAGGTGTAAAGAGTGAGCTGAAAATTATTGAAGTTGAGAGAAATGATTTAGAATTTATTTAGAATTTTTTTAATTAAAATAAGGAGTATTCTAATTTATTATTTAAATAAATAAGAAAAAAGAGAAATAGAGGCTTTTGGCTGAATTGTGAATTGGTAGAAATATGAGGTG
Source organism: Vicia faba (assembly GCA_948472305.1). NCBI lineage: Eukaryota > Viridiplantae > Streptophyta > Magnoliopsida > Fabales > Fabaceae > Vicia > Vicia faba. Next base: position 83,084 of record CATIWC010001686.1, read on the forward strand.
AAGGAGTTAGAGGAGAGATTGAGTGGGGTAGAAGTTGTTTTGTTAGATTAGCCTAATATTTAAGATCAAGAGAGAGTAGCCTAAAAACTTGTTAATATCTACAATTGAGAAGGGAAATGGTAAATTGGAGATAGAGGAAGAAGAACTCAGGTGTAATATTTCATTGCAGCTAGGATCATCAGGTAAGTGGGAGAATAATCTCAATAAAAGATATATGTATGAGTGGTAGAGTAGAATAGTCTTTAATCCCCAATAGGGCAATGGGGATTTTGATTTAATTCTAAAATTTGATGATAGTTTGATGTTGCGTGATGATGTTGGTGAAGAAATATGTGCATTGTTATTGGTTGTATTTTCTATTTTAGTTTGATAACATATTTCAACCATTGTTAGGGTGGGAAAATTTAAGTGATTAAGTGTGTTAAACCATGGAAATAATGTGCTATGAATGATTATATGATATGTATGTATTATTTTTGGTTGAATTTGGAGTATAGGAGATGACACTTTGGAGTTAGGATTAAGCTTCATTGTAGAATTCATATTTTCTGCTTCTGAAAGTCGTTGACGGGCGTCAGCTTGGTGACACCTAGAGCTAAAGGTGTACATGGGTCAGTTTGAGTTGAATATAGCCAAAACCATATTCTAACTCGTACATGGTACACCGATTTGGGTGAGGTAAAATAATCACCCATGATATCATTGGGTCGGTTTGAGTAAACCTACAAATTTGTGGGTTGGGTTGGATAGTGGATTATCCAATTTTTTCTTCCTTATATAATTATTAATGACGTGTCACAAATTTTCTTAATAAATAGTTTAACATATTGTCGCTATTTTTTTAAACATCAAATGTATAAATGCGGAATATGATTTATCATAAACATATTTGCAAAAATGAAACTTACATTACAGTGATACCTAGAATTGTATAAAATACTTGTAACTTACAAGAATTAACATCAAAATAATCAAAGTGTGACATCCTAAATAAGTTAAAATCATTACTTACAAAATAAAAATGTTCAAAAGGTTGAAATTGAAGCAACCAAGATTAATAACATCAAAGTCGTCACTTATTAAATTACAACAAAAAAAGCCAAAAAAAAGTCACTCAATAACCCATTGGTTTTGTGGGTTAGGTGTGGATTTACCCATAACCCAATTATTTTGAATGAGTTTTCATTTTTGAAAATTGTATTCACCTAATAACCTAACTAATCCACTTTTCTTGACCGGTTTGGGTGGGTTTCACTGGGTTTATTGGATTTACCCAATTCGTGTACACCTCTACCTAGAGCATCATGCCCTTTGAAACGTTGACGGTAGGTCGTCATAGCTCCCACTCGCGTGTGAGGAAGTAGAACGTCATGGTGGTGATGGGTTGGTTTGGATGTCGATGACGAACGACATGCCTATGACGCTAATGGCTCAACAGTTTGTGCAGTTGTTGTACCTGGTTTTTAGATAGAGTCGCCACCCTTAATTTTTATCCTAAAGGAAGGGAGTATAAAGGAATAACCCTAAAAGAAATTCAGAGATTCTAAGTTTGACTCGGTTCTAGACGAGGGGAATGTGTTAGGCACCCCTTATCTACCTTGTTCACAAGGATATTAGGTTTAGAAACACAATCTTGGGAAATAGGATTTTTAATTATTATTTAGGGGAAAAGTGTTTATTTTTTAGTTAGGGGGACTCGCAACGATTTTTGATCATATGCCTACGTATCCTCCTTAGGAGGAATCAGAGTCTCATTTTCGTAGTTCGCGATTTGTTTGTGTTTTTTATGGATTGCAAAATATATTTTGAATTTCCCGCGTATGTGGTCTAAGAATAGGAATAGCGGAGTTTGTTAGACCAAATACGCAGTTAATTTAAACATATTTGTATTCCTTTTCGAAAATTAATTGTTCGAATTAATTTATTACGAAAAAAGTAGTTTGGCGATTGTTTGGATATTTTAGATGTATAGCAGAGGAGTCTGATATAGCCCCCCTTATCACGTGGCCAGATATTGACCACGTGTAGCTCGCGGATGTAATAATTTGGTGAATCGCGTTGAATTTTAATTGTTTGATTTTTGAATAATTAACTGATAGATGATGAGTCGATCAATCACTTTATTCGAGGATATGGTGGATGAAAAACCTATCAATCCCATTATAAAAATGTCGAATTAATTTTGATTATAAAAAAAGTTTGGATTATGTACATGTTCAATGATTTTTAGAAGTTTTGGATTTTAATCATGTTTTTTTTAACGTTGTTAAGGGAAATTAAATTAACTAATCTAACACTGCATTAATAACTTAATTAATCAAATTAACTAATATAAAGTTAAATAGGAAAAATTAGATTTAATTAAATTAAAACAAACGCCTAGGGGGTGCAAAGTAAGATAGAAGGTCGTACTAGAAATAAGGCCCAATCTTCCTAACTTAATTCTATTTTACCTATTATTAGTATAATAATTTAAAAAAAGCATTACATTAATTACATTAAAAAAAGAGAAAGAAAACAATCAAAAGTTAGCCGTATGGGAAAACGTTGCTTCCTAGTTGTCGTTGTTTTCAACATAATAGAATAAACATTAACTTAATTCCTTTTGATTTTTTTTCAAGGAGAACACCAAGGACCAATGATCACAAGACACATGGCAGGTGATATCAAAAATAATTAAAAAAAAATAAAAACTAAAGGATAAGAAATGAACACATCACAATATAACTTATTCTCACATGTGAAAGAACAACAACGCCTCAAATTAACTTTCTCCTTCTTTCACATTTCAATACCCTCTTTCTCACCATCTTCTGATTTCTACCTATATCCAATTCAAGTACTCCATGGCATAAATCCAACAAACAAATGTATTTCAAAATAAAAATGAAAAGGTACTTACCTCTTAGCGGTGGATATTCAGATCGGAGGGTGTGCTGAAGGAATTCGGCTGCCTGCACAGTTATTGAATCGCCGATGAAAGGTTGAGACTCGTTTGATGGTGGCGTGAGCTCGCGAATGGCAGATCCGAAGGAGGATTGTCGCGGTGTGTCTCGGGAAGCTGCGTGCTTGGCGGTTGCACAATGAACAAATCCGCAGTGTTTGTGGATTAACGATGTCGGCAGTGGTGAACAAGCTTGTTTTCTTCTGTAAAAATTTCTCTGTTTCTGTTGTTTCTGTTCTTTACAATAGCTTCTCTTTTTCCTTACTGCATTTTTTGTCCTCCTCTCTTTTTTGTTCTCCCTCGTTTCTACTGTAAGTTCTACCTTTTATAGCAATTTCAAACTTTATCAAAATAGGAAGAACATTTATCTGTCTGCAATTTTAATTCTTGGGTTTAATTTGGTTTTTTTGAATTAGGCAATTTCTGAATGTTGTCTGCAGATTGCAGTAGATTATTCCCTTTCTGTAACTTATTTCTAAGGGTGGACATTGGTCGGTTTGGACTGGATTTGGGCCTAATATGTCAAATCATGTAAAACCATGGATTCAAATATTAGGCCCAATTCCGACCAAAATTGTAATCGGTTTGATCGGATTCGGTTTAATCGGTTTATCGGTTAAAATTGATCGGTTTGTTTGATTAATTAATATTAAATTGTCATAAAAAATTCAATTATATCTTAATTTTTTTAATTAAAACAATATTAAATAATAAATATAAAGCAATAATAAAAATAATAAATGACCCAATTTAACACTATTTTACGTTCTAATTTACACTGTCTTCCAAATAAACTATGATCAAATTGTAAATTCCAAATAAACTATGATCAAATATTATATCAAAATAATACATTCAATTTTGCACATAAAGTCTATAAGGTAGTTTTTGTAGATGCCAACATTAAAAGAAAGCTTAACTATGAATACTTAAATTACATGCATCCTTCATATATAAATTAACATTAAAAGCCAACATGATGACACAACCAACACTAATTATAATTTTTGTTCACCATCATATTTCCAGCACTTAAACACCCACCGTAAGCTGCAAGAGAAGAGAAGTGTTCCACTGTAAGCTGCAAGAGAAGAGAAGTGTTATTTTAGAAATAATTTATTTCAAAGCTTTTGCTTCTAAACAAAATTATGCATGACCTTTCAAGTAAATTTTTTGCATACTCTACATTCTCATTTGCATCCTGGAACATGTTATTGACTACTCAATTGAATACCTCCCTTTCAAGCACATATTTAAGTTCTTCATAGATTCTAGCAGAAGGAATTCCACATAAGATTGCATCATCCTTAAATTATGGATAAAAAATGGAAACATTACAGAACTTACTAAATTTTTCAATGAACAATGACTATGCAGCCTCATCTTTGCAAACACCCGCACCGCCCACTCAGGTTGATTCTGCAAATTTTGATTAGATAAAATGTAAGCCAGTATAAGCACCAAAATACAAGAGGATTTTTGTTAGAGATAGTTCACTTTTAAATTCAGTTGCTCAGCCTAATAGGGGCTTTCCTATGCAGCCTATTGATGAAATGAAGGAGGACTTAGCATGTCATTACAACAAATCCAAGGCAAACAAACAGTAACCAACAACATTATAGTAATAAAAATACATTCATTTGTTTGATGGGCCCTGGCTTATTAAACTGCGCTAGAAAATTATCCAAGTGGAGAAATTTCTTATAGGAACACAATAGTTTGAGTTTCCTTGTTTCCTTTTTCTGTAAAGTAATTGCTATACTACTGTGCTTCACCTTGTACTACCAGATTATTCAGTAATATAAGTAGCATACAAAAGACTCAATTCAGTAATTGCTATAGTTTGAAGTTTCCTAATTGAGCTCACCAGTGCATCACATGATGCCAGCAAAGCATTGTAAGGATGTGGATACAAGCAATCAGAAATCTGATTCAACAAAGACTCGGCTAAGTCTAACTGTAGTTCTCTGCTGAAAGAAACTGAAAGTGTAGCTAGAGTTGAGTCGTATAACTTCAAATTCCCCTGCTGCATTTTTTTAAACTACAATATATATGAAAATAGTATTAGTCCTAGAAATATACTCTATTATAAAAAGGGGCGTCAACAGATACAAGGCCATAAAGCTCTATATCACCACCATATATCTCAACCAAATTCCAATTCACTTGGTGTGGGTTTCTATTTTAACTAAAACTGAGTGGGTGAAATTTCTGTGATAGCAGAGCACTCAGACAGTAAATTCAAAAAATAATAAAAGGTAGCAAAAGCAAGTTAACACAACATTGTAATAGAACTCACCATTCTCATGGCATCCCCAAAACTTCTTTGAGAAACTTCTCTGGACACTTTTGATTCCAACTGAATATATAGGCGCGATGGAAGCTAAAAATAACAACAATCATGTGTTCAGGAATTAAAACAAAATTAAAATGATTGGAACCATACATTTCACAAACAAAATTAAAACAAGGAGGAATTAAAACAAAATGAATAAAGAGTTACCAAAAATTAACTTGTATCATTTTCAAATGGATCCAGTGCTGTGCGGGAATTGATGTGCGAGACTGATATAGGTCAGTTGTGTCGTTCAGACTTCAAAAATTCAAGTCATTCACGACTCCAAAAAAGTGGCTGCACATAAAAATATAAAAATATTCAGTTTATGGCTTAGAAAACAGTTAGTATATAACTTTTAATTTTTTCATACCTAAAAGCTAATTAAATCGGGCCAGCCTGCCCAGGAGCAGCTGCTCCAACAACACAAGCAACTTGAAATTCTACAACCATATAAGAAAATTGTAATGAGATGATGTTTAACTTTATCAAATAATTTTTAAAAAGGACAAAAGGATTAACTATGTACCTGAAACTATTGAAACAGTTATGTCATATTCTTCAAGTAAATCAAGGACTTTTGGATCGTTCTCGTCCGAAGGCATCAACCAATTTTGAGAACAAATAAGCGCCTCAACCATTGTTGGACTCAAAGAGCTCCTATACATGTCTAAAATCCTTCCACCCGTGCTAAAAGCACTTTCAGATGCTACACTTGAAACAGGTGTTGCCAAAACATCCCTAACCAAAGTAGCTAATATAGGATAACGAGTTGAATTCTCCTTCCACCATTTAAGAATGTTAAAATTTTCAGCATCAACCCAACATGGATCACCTAAGTACTTCTCTAGTTCATTTTTATTATCAACAATGACTTTATCCTTCAAGTGTTGTTTAAATGCATCAGCCCTTGTAAAAAGTGTAGGTTTTCTAGCTTGGGTACTTGTTTCTCCAAGAGAAGTGCTCTCGGATGGTGCATCTAAGAGGGCAGCCTCAACATTCTTACTGTGCTCAGATTTATACCAATTGTATAGTGTAAATAGACTTTTCTTGACACACTCAATACTTTTCTTAGCAATTGGACTACCATCCCCATGCATGTCATTGAAAGATCACTCAACATAACTGAACTTAAACCTAGGGTCAAATATCACTCCAAAAAATAGGAAATGATTCACTTTTTCAACATCCCCCCAATATTTATCAAATTTGGTCTTCATATTTGAAACCATTGGAGCCACATATGTATTCATGTTCAAGGAAGCTTCTTGAAGCTTACACAAAATTTCAGACAAATTATGAAAGGCAGAATGTAACGACACTTCTTGCGAAGATGAAAACAATTTGGTTGCATCATAGAATGTTTTCAAAAAAATCACAAAAGCCCTAGATTTTTCCCAATCAATAGAACAATGAGGACCCGAGAGGTTAAAAAATTCCATGTACCCAGGATCCTCATCCTCTAACTTCTCAAATGCTGCTTGAAACTTCTCAGCAGCATCCAACATCAAATATGTGGAATTCCATCGTGTGGAAACATCAAGGCCAAGTTTTCTTTTACATGTTATCCCTACAATTTCAATACACTCCTTAAACTTTAAAGCTCGTTGTGGTGAGGACCTCACAAACCTAACAGCTTCGCGAACACTTTCAATAGCCAATTCATGATCTTTTTGCCCATCTCTCACTACTAAGTTTAAGATATGGGCAGCACATCTCATATGAAAAAAACTCCCATCACCAACTAAAGCATTCTTGCTTTTAAGTCTTTTTCCCAAATAAGAAACGGCCACATCATTACATGTTGCATTATCAAGGGTAATTGTTGACACTTTTCTAAGCCCCCATTCATTCAAAACATCCTCCACTTTCTTACCAATGGTGTCACCCTTGTGATTTGGAACTAAACTAAAACTGATAATCTTTTTATGATAGTTCCATTCATTGTCAATGAAGTGTGCAGTTATGGTCATGTAACTAAGATTTTGAATTGAAGTCCAACAATCAATGGTTAGTGCAACCCTAGGACAATTAGATTTAAAGAAGGCTTTAAGTTTCAACTTTTCGGCTAGGTAAAGTTGAAAACAATCCCTAGCAACAACCCTCCTTGAAGGGATGGTCATTTATGGTTGTAGTTGTTTGCATAGTCTCTTAAAACCCTCACCCTCTACCACTCTAAATGAATGCTCATCAAGAAGTACAAAGGAAGTAATAGCCTTCCTACATGCTTGAGCATTGAACCTTTGGCTTGTTGAACCTAAAAAACCACCTTCACCATTTACAAGGTTTCTTTGAGTGGGATCTTTCTGTAAAAGGTTAGGGTTTTTGTGACACACTTTTGAGTGAGCTAACATGTTAGATGTTCCATGTGTTTTAGGGTCGCATCGATATCTTTTGTGACAATGTTTACACGCAACTATTGGTTCAGGTTCATCCGGCAAAATGTTAAAGTCTAACCAAACGGTGGAAGTTTTCCTAGATCCACTAGCATTAACTAGTATTTTTTTCCTAGAAGGGGGGGAGAGGAGGAAGTGCAGTTTCTACTGCTTGTGTAGGTTCAACATAGGGAACAGGATGTTCCATCACTGAAAATATTTTGGTCAACAAAAACACTTAGTCCTATATGAATAATCTAAAACAGTTACTTACATGAACAATTTAAATGTTAGACTAAAAAAGATCATGTAAGACAAGACAATACCTGCAACTGCAAGACAAGACCATGCATCAGGATACTTAACATACACTAAAGGTTGACAATACCTGCAAGACAAGACCATGCATCAGGATACTACATAGATCAATGCAGAGAGCTTATAAAAACAATTTGACTTTATTTCATCTTTTGTTATAGAAACAGCTTATGCATAAGATAAATTTAAAATAAACTGTAATCTCATAAACATGCAAGGTCAGTCACTTATAGAGAAATACTCAAAAATAGTGATATGGCTAAAGAGATTAAAAAAATGTGTTTTTGGTTGATGTAGCTCTACTGATGTGTGATTTTGATCCATGTAGTTTTAATTTCCTAAATCAAGTCTACATTGGTTTTCCAATCAAAGCCAATTTGGTTTTGTATTAATATTATGTTGAGTTTTAATATAGTTTTCTGAGTTGAATCACAATTATAATGTGACAAAAGTATCTTGTAGTAGTAGGGGCAAAAAAACGGGTCGGACTTGTCGTACATTGACCGTTTAACTCGTCAATTTTGGCGGCCGAGTCAAGGTTTCTAATCTGTCGCGTCTACTATATTTGTTCTGTCATGCTCTATTCTTTTGTCGGGTGTGGTCTGAACGAGGTGGACACGATTTTTTTGCCACTATTATCTTCTATTGGGGGCAGAGTGCAAAAGCCTTGTGTTTTGGTAGGCTGAACTAAGGTTTTGACGGGCCGGACATCTCCATTTGCCGCGTCAAATTTAAAAACATAGATTATCAATAAAAAAATAAAATAAACATTAGTTAATGGATAAATAATTTTAAACTTTTTTCAAAATTTTGTTGCAAACCAAATCACAAAATGCATAAACAGGAAAAATTTAACAACAAAGATGATGGAAATAATATATTATTGATGGTTGGTAATGAAAACATGAAGATGCAGAAGGGAATATATAGTCCCAACTTCCATAGATCATAGCTCTGCTCAGAGAAACGAAAGTATATCTAACATATATGATTCTCTACCCTGACCTCTTCCTTATGCCGCAAAATGAAGGAACATGAAATTATGGATGATAATAAATAAAACAAAACCATCCATTAGTTCCTTACAATTTTAATAGAATTACATTTTGAATGGTAAATACAATTTGAATGGTAATTACATTATGATGGAGGGTGAAGAATTTGAAGAAGATGGTAAATACATCTTGTTAGTGGTTGTGAAAAATGCTTAGGAAGATTGTGATAGATTTGGAATAGTATGTAAGATAAAGAAAAATAATATACTGGAAATGGAATATATTACTTTACGTAATTAAACTCTGAATAATCTCCTGTAGTAGAAGTTACAGAATGTCTGTAACAGCTATTACATAATAGACAATAATTGTATTATTAATTATAACCTTTGTCTCTATCAAACTAAACTAACCAATAATAAACTGATAGACTTTCTCATTCTTTATTCTACGTATATACATGATACTTAATTAGATATTTGAGCCTAATTTATTGGACCTTTGGGCCTACGACTAACATACACATTAATAATTAGAGGTCTACTAATAATATTCTCCTTCAAAAGTTTCACCTAGTTAAGTAAATTGTTAGTTGATGACTTCAAAAGATTTCCATATTACTTTAAATTCTATTTGTCTTTCCATTGAACGAACACCTCCACTATGTTGGCAACATTAGTATGGACAACCATGAAACACTACTATGGATAATTGATACCATGATTGTTGGAAAAAAAGACACCACAATAGATGACTAATCGTTTTGAGGTAAGTGGTGGTTGTATGAATGATGCTTTTCACCACGAGAGTGCAACCGTGATTGTATGTCAAGTAGTGAGTTGCCTAAGATAAAAACTAAAAACAATTTGACTTTATTTCATCTTTTGTTATAGAAACAGCTTATGCATAAACACTTATATGATAAGCGGTTATGCTATAAACAGGCCCTTAGTCTTCAGTTTGTAAAAGTTCTTACAAAATACATTGGATTATTTTGCAGGTCAGTGTGTGTGGTTCTGCTGCATATGTCTCCCAATCAGCATGGATACAATCAGGAACTATAGAAGAAAATATACTCTTTAGAAGTATAAAAGACAAAGTAAAAGCTATAGTAACACTTTTAGATCAGAGTGTAGGATCATGCCTTGTATTAGCATTTGGGTATACTTTGCTCCAGGATCCATTCAGCTGGAGAAACATAATGGGTATTTTGTTAGCCATGGTTGGGATGATTCTATATTCTTACTATTGTACTCTTGAGAATAAGCAAAAAGCCATTGAAGTTACTGCACTAGGGTTAAAACAGGGGTGGATCAGTCGGTTTGTGTTCTACTTTCTATAGGGTTAAAACCTGATACAGGGAGAGGCCATTGAAACAAGGGTTAAAACCTGGATCGGTCGGTTTGTGTTCTGCTAAGTTAGAGACAAACAAAGAGAGGTAGATAGAGAAAGAGAGAAAGGGGGAGAAGGAGAAAGAGATAAAGAGAGAAAAGGAGAAAGAGAACGACGAAGAACTTACTTGATCGCTGGTGGTTCGTGGTGGCCGGCGTGGTGGCATGGTAGTGCTTGAGAATCGTAAACGACGATGGTGGTAGAAGACGGTCGTAAACGACGAAGGTGAAACCCTAGCAGTAGCAGCACATAGAGATTAGAGAGAGAGACTGTGAAACTGAAATGAAAAATGAAATACAAAATTGAAAATCTGTAACCTAGGCCGGTCGGTTTTGGATTTTGATGGACCCAAACAAATTATCCGAAACCGACCGGTACAATCCATATGCATCCATTTCTTGCAAAACCGATTATTCGATAACCCGTTTGACCCGAACCGCTTACTAACGGGCCCCTTGGGTAGGTCGGATTGGACCGGTTTCGGAATAATCTGTCCAGCCTTACTTATTTCCATTATGTATTGGACCGTTTTTAACTCTGTATTAAACTTGTTTCTGTATTTAGCAAATTTCTAATATTGCTTCTGGAATTGTATATTTGTATTGATGAAGATCCGATTATGTCTTGCTATGGATTTTAATTCCCTTCACATTCTTGATTCGTATTGTACCGTGATATCAGTCCCTTAATCAAAACAATAAGTGACGTTGGCTTGCTCGTTTTTTTTAATTGGGCTATGAGATATGGGCTTCGATTTGTTCTCCTTTATTTTATTTACTGAGCTAGACGTTTCTTCTACTAGGGCCCACGATTTGTTTTGTAACAATATATATATATATATATATATATATATATATATATATATATATATATATATATATATATATATATATATATATATATATATATATATATATATATATATATATATATATATATATATATATATATATATATATATATTTAAAAACCCAGATCGGAACTGGGTCTCTATTTTATCAGTCAATGACTTTTTTAAAGAAAAAAGGTCCTTTTAATTAAAAAAATAAGTATTGTTAACAATAATAACAATGATTATGAAACCGATTAAAATATTCACTAATAAAGAATTATCATAACCAGATTTTGATTAAAATAATGACATAATTATAATAATAATGATAATAACGATTTTTTTTAATTAATAACCATGTATTAAAAAAATATTTCGCAAATAACCGGGTTTCGGAAAAAATTACACAAATAACCATGTTTCAGATGGCTCCACAAAGGAGGAGCCATCTCATTTGGCGCATGCACCTAGGGTTTTGCCCTAGGCGCCATCTCACTTGGCGCCTCCCTTGGCTTTTAGCCAAGTGAGATGGCGCATGCTCCTTAAAAAGAAGAGGAGACGCCATCTCACTTGGCGCCTAGGGCAAAACTAGGGTTTTTTGTTGTTTTATAAATAATTCGTCCGTTTCTTTGAAATTTCTCAAACTTTCTCGCACTGTATTTTTTTTTGTACTCCCTTATTTACGTAATGACGTCGCCTATGATTTTTAGCAGAGATGGTTACGTTATATTCTCCGCCACGAAACCTGCGATGAAAATGAAATTCTGGCACATTCACTCCATGGAGCGTCTGAAGCGGGAGTTGATGCGGTGGCTAGATGGAGACATCGCCGAGGGGGAAAAAATTCGAAGGATCCAGCGAAAACGAACAACAACCTCGCATGCGACAGGAAGACCTAATGTGTGGTTGGAGGAAGTCAAAACAGACAGTGATGTAATGCTGATGATGCATGGGTCAGATGAAATTGTGTTAACAGTTGTAATTTCCTAGATTGAATATTGTTAATCATTGTTGTACGCGAAAACCCTAATGTAATTTCCTATATTGAATTTCTTAAATTGTGTGAACAGTTTTATTAACGGAAAACCCATAATGTTTACAACACAAATATTGAAAAGATTTATTGTATTACAAAATTTATGTGGTCGAGCCAGACGCCCGATTCGGACAGTTTTTGCGATTGTGTCCGACCTGACGGCATAAACCATACTTTCTTTCCAACCTGTCAAGATCGTCCATTTCTGTTGTTATGCGCCTGCTTTTGGGACGACCCTTCTTGTTCCTTCGCATTTGGTCATTGTGCCAAACTATATCACCGTTGTATTCAGGCCAATAGTCTGGTTTTGCCACCAAAGGAAAGTTGTTGTTGTAAATAGTGAGCAACGTTTCAGATTTATAAACGTTTGAGAGCAGTTGAAGCGCGTATTGATGGGTATGAGCACAAGCGGCAATGACATGAGAGCAAGGCATACGAAAAGCTTGAAACCTGCCACAATCGCACCACTGAGAAGGTAAAATGACCCTGTATTCTTGTCTTGCCAGGCCTTCATTGTGGTCAATTGTCTCTTTCACAATGAAGTTGTGGCTATGACGGTCAAACCGTGTAACCATGTGAGTGTTGGCTTTAGCACTTTCAGCCTTAATGTATTTCATACAGCTTTCACTCCATAGTTGTCCTGATTGCAAGACTGCATACCACATTTCACCTCTTTTGGCAAATAACGCAGCCATCCTAAAATACGTGGATTTCACCAAGGCAGTGATGGGGAGGTTTCGTATGCCCTTGAATACCCCATTCATTGATTCAATAAGATTTGTTGTCATATGCCCCCATCTTTGGCCATTGTCGTATGACCTAGTCCACTTTTCGACCGGTATATTGTCGATCCACGTACCGGCTTCTGGGTTAGACAAACGGATCTCGTTGCGGTAATATTTGAATGTGGGTTGTGTCAGTGCGTATCCCGCATTCATCACCGCTTTCCTCAATGTTTTGTCCTTGACCTCCCTCGAGAAATTCTGGACGATATGCCTGACGCAATAGACATGCGTAGAAGGAGGGTCATGCCAACCATTTGCCGGATTATTATAGGCACTTTCAATGGAGGCATGTCTGTCGGAGATCAAACAGAGATCTGGTTGAGGAGCCACGTGTGTACGAATATTTTTCAGGAAAAAGCTCCAAGCACCACCGGTATCCCCCTCGACAAGGGCAAAAGCAACGGGGAAAATGTTATTGTTGCCATCTTGTGCAACTGCCATCAAAAGCGTGCCTTTGTACTTCCCATACAACCAAGTCCCGTCTATTTGTAGAATTGGTTTGCATGATGCAAACCCTGTGATGCATGGTTGAAATGCCCAAAAGACGCGACTGAATATTCCGTTGCCATGTAGTAGACTACCATCTTGGGCGTACGCTGGCAATGTTTCCAGAACATAAACACTACCTGGAGAATATGTCTTGAGTGCATTTAGGTAGCGGGGAAGTTCTCGGTATGACTCCTCCCAGTTGCCGTACACCCTTTCAATCGCCTTAGTCTTTGCTAACCACGCCTTACGGTAAGACGGAGTGTAGTTAAAAACCGTGGTGATGTGGGAGATGATTGTTTTCACCTTCAAAGAAGGGTCGTTGCTGACCAGGGGTAGGATTTCTTGACAGATTAGATCATGGTTGAGTTTTCGGTGGTCTTGTGATTGAGTGGAACTTACACAAGTATGGGTAGTCATGGAACCTATGACCCAGCAGTCACCCCTTAGTCTGTATGAAGCGGTCAGCTTGAACATACAGTCAGGGTGGACACACTTGATCTTGTACCTTTCCGGGTTTACACGATCCACCTTATAATCAACCGAGTTGAGCATGTGAAATTTTTTGACGGCCCTTATGCATTCCTCTCTATTACGAAACTTGTCATTCTCTTTTAAATTTTCATCCGACTGCATATACGGTTGGAAAAACAAGTCCGTAGAAGGTTCATCTCCGCCCATGTTGAAGTTTGTCATGTGCGTAGGTGGTGTGTATATTTTGTCGGTAGGAATACTTGGGATGCCATCATCGTCAGAATCGTCGTTCACCATTTCATCAAACTCTAACTCGTTATCTTCTTCTTCATCATCAACTGCATCCACCTCATCTTGCTCATTCTCCAAAGGATCAACCTCCTGTGTCACCGGAGGCTCTACCTCCTGTGTCACCGGAGGCTCTTGAAACAAAACGTACAACTCAATAGAGTCGTTTCCAGAATAGACATGGCTGGAAATCATGTTCTGGAAATCCTCGTCATCTTGAATTTCAACCTTATAAAAAATAACTTGGTTGTTTCCAAAAAAGACTGGACTCTGATAAAATATCTGGGATACCGGGCCTCGTTCAAGTTTGGCCTCCAATCTTTTCTTAAAGTACGAGAAATTTGCTTTCCCGTTTAAGAGAAATCGAACATTGTCGGTGTTTCTAAACAAAAACCCAACTGTGGGACACATGTATGTCTCACCGTTGAAATGTGCTTTGACAACAAATTGTGGTGAAGAGGCCATTGTGTAGAATTGTTTTAAGGTATGAAGGTTGGAATGTTTTAGGTTTATTGATTGTATGAAGGTATGAATGCTGGAATGTTTGAAGGTTGGATGACTGATTCGAAGGTTGGAAAATTTTACAGTTTATGTGAATGAATGTTATGTTCAACATAAGGCAAAAAATTTCAATTAAGTAAGTGATGCAACCCCCCAAGGCTGCCAATAATATTACATGCATGGGCTTATGCAGCCACCTAGCCTGCCACCCATCAACTCCAATAGCCTTGCATGCAACAAAGAAAGGAATCCCAAAGGCTGTCACGTAGCCTGAGCCAATGCATGTAAAAAGTGACACCTCTTATTCGCCAAATGGGGTGGCGACACCATTCATTTTTGTACTCTTTCGCCAAGTGAGATGGCGCCTCCCTTACTGTGCAATCGTGATACATGCATGGGTTGCGGCTGCCACCTAGCCTGGCCCTATTCTGCACACATAAATGTTTTGTGTAAGACTCCACCCATCAACTCCAATGGCCTTGCATGCAACAAAGAAAGGAATCCCAAAGGCTGTCACGTAGCCTGAGCCAATGCATGTAAAAAGTGACACCTCTTATTCGCCAAATGGGGTGGCGACACCATTCATTTTTGTACTCTTTCGCCAAGTGAGATGGCGCCTCCCTTACTGTCCAATCGTGATACATGCATGGGCTTAGGCTGCCACCTAGCCTGGCCCTATTCTGCACACATAAATGTTTTGTGTAAGACTCCACCCATCAACTCCAATGGCCTTGCATGCAACAAAGAAAGGAATCCCAAAGGCTGTCACGTAGCCTGAGCCAATGCATGTAAAAAGTGACACCTCTTATTCGCCAAATGGGGTGGCGACACCATTCATTTTTGTACTCTTTCGCCAAGTGAGATGGCGCCTCCCTTACTGTCCAATCGTGATACATGCATGGGCTGCCACCTAGCCTGCAAGAGTGACACCTTACATTTTTTGTAAATGCATGCATGCATATGTGTAACACCCTAAGCATGCAAATGTGACACATCGCAGGCATGCAACCACTACATCAAACTTATTTGCCTATAAATACATACCTTATGAAACATCTCTCACACCCACACAACTCTCACTCTCTGCTACGAAATATTTCTTAAGTCTATCATACTCTCTATTTCTTCCTAAGTCTTTCATTCTCTCAAGCATTCTGAACAATGGCTCTTCTAACAATGGGAGATACTCACAGAGGCACAAGGGAAAACATTGCTGCATTTGTAAGTCTCTTCTTTGGTTATACATTTTTCATACTTCAAATAACGTGTTGTTCATCTTAATTAATCTTAGTCTTGTTTAATTATGATCTCAGGATACACAAAGATTCAGAATCCGTTCGCACAAATACCTGGCTCCCGACCCATTTATCGTCCCTTATCTGGAATATGCAGGTTTTGGACACGTGATAAAGATCTCCAACTGCACCATTGACTCAAAATTCATTCTTGCAATGTTGGAGAGGTGGAGACCGGAGACCCATACATTTCACCTACCAATAGGTGAATGTACCATCACTCTCGAAGATGTGTACATGCTACTGGGCCTCCCTATCAACGGTAAGGCGGTGAACGGGTCGGTTCAACAACCCAACTCACAGTGTGAAGAACTGTTGGGTAGGGACATGGTAGAAGGTGGTGGAGCAAGAGGGCAGGGAATACTACTCACTGACCTGAAACGGCATTATGCTAGTATGGAATTAAATGAAAATTCCTCAGAGAATGACCGAGTAGTAAAAGCCAGAACGTATATTATGATACTTTTTGGTACATTTTTATTTCCCGAAAGTACGGGAAATAGTGTAAATTTCATGTACTTACATTTACTAACAAATTTTGATAAAACTAGAAAATATAGTTGGGGTTCTACAGTATTAGCCCACCTGTACAGTTCCTTGTGCAAAAACGCAGTCAAGGAAAAATGTACATTTTATGGGTGCGCATTTTTACTACAAGCCTGGGGTTGGTGGAGGATGGAGTCCTTAAACCCCATCAACAACAACACTTTTGGTTTCCCTTACGCAACAAAGTAAGTCATTAAGTTATAACATTTATAACTATTCTTCTCTTTCCAAAATATATGCTAAAAATAACATGTTTCTCATTTCCTTTAGGTACTGCGTGAGGGGTATGGATTACGGCAAGAATCCCAGATTCAATGTCGCACTCTACCGGAATCTGTTGGATCACTTAGGCCCAGATGACGTACGTCGTAGCTTTTAACTTTTGTTCATTTTAATTATTTATACATTACTTTTGCGCTTACCTGATTTAAATTTTATCGCAGTTCGTCTGGAGACCATATTTGGGTTTGGACCATTCTCCAAATCCAGAGGATGCAGCAACTTGGACTGCAAAGACTGCACTCATTCGGTTCAACATTGTGGAGATGCACCACAGCGACTGTGTGAAGATGCAGTTCGGAATGATCCAAGAGATACCAAGTGATCCAACAGATTTGTCCCCCTGGCATCTAAAAAGGGTCGACGCCCAGTGGGGTCTTACCAACTGGAAAGACTTTGCTCCAGAATGGTGTAAAATGTGGCAAAGGCGTCACCGCTACATCTTGCAATCCCCGGTTTTCCTTACTCAAGGTAACATGCGACACACTGATCAATATATGTCGTGGTACAGGTCGGTTAGTAACCCAGATATGCACGTGTCTCATTCGAGGTACTTGGTTGACCCACGCACACAATGGGCACAACCCTCGATTCCCCACCAACAAACCCAAAATCCATCAACCTCAAACCAACCCCCAAGAAGAAACAGACCAACAAACACACAACCACATTCCCCACCACAACACAACTACAATCAAATGCCGTACTACCAACCACAATCACCGCCAAACTACTAATACCCGGATATGCCTCAAACCCAACCACAATACCAACCCCAATACCAGCAAACCCACATACCCCATACACAATTTCAGTCTTCCACATATCCCAATATGGCGCCCTCAACATCCAGCCTTAGCCCTGATATGGGAATGTCAGAAGATTATGACCAAGCCGACCAAACCTACCATCAACCACCATATCACCAAACAACCCAACATCCACAATACCAAACACCCCAAGATCCATTTCCTTTCTACCCCCATACTCAGACGACCAATGCTACCGACCAACCATGGAACCCCACCCACCGCCAACACGACCAAACTTCGAGGGTATGGGTAACCGACTGTACCAGAGCGGATCTTCGAGATATGGAGATCTTACTGATTTTATGGATTCGGATCGCGTTGACTTCGCTGGGCCATCGACCTTGCCGCAACAGGAAACGAGACGGCACCCAGCAAGAGAAAGGCGAGGACGGGGATGCGGAACTCGGGGTCATTACCGGGTTCCTGGGGATCACTGATGTATCTTTTTTTTTTTCCAGTATTTTTTGTATACATTTTTTTACTGTTCTTTAAATGTAAAACAGTTGAATGTAATTATTTTTTTTTAAATAAAAAATCCATTTTGTTTATCTCTGTCTAATACGCAACGCGCAGGAAAGAAAAAAAAAATTTTTTTGACCTAATTTTCTACATAGGCGCCATCTCACTTGGCTTAGGGCTTGCCCTAAGCACTTAGGCGCCAAGTGAGATGGCGCCTCCCTTAAAAAAAGAGGAGCATGCGCCAAATGAGATGGCTCCTCCTTTGTGGAGCCATCTCAAACATGGTTATTTGCGTAATTTTTTCCGAAACCCGGTTATTTGTGAAATATTATTTTAATACTTGGTTATTAATAAAAAAAATTCTGATAATAACATCAATAGTATTAATAATAATTATAGACTTAAAGTCAGATATTGACTTTAGTTTAATTAATACAATAAAAATAATTTTAACAACATAATTTAATTATATAGCTACAAAAATATTAATATGAACTATAATATTGATTTATTGTACAACAAATAATGATAATAGCAACAAATATTTTAAAAAAAAAAAGGGCTTCAAACCCTCTTATTGGGCCATAGAATTAATTCAGATTTTGTAAAGCCCGCACACCCATTCTTCTTATAATACACCCCTTTCCATCATTTTTTTATATTTAAAATCCCTCCTAAAAATGACGAGACCTAAATCAGCAAACTTACACAATGTAACCTGATTATTCGATAGGTCAAATTTGGGGTATGACAGCAGTAAGTCTATTTGAGAGTATAATTTGATTGTTTTGACTTCTAAGTGACTGTTTGACTACTGTTGAGGCTGAGATGAGGGAACTTAATTAAATTAAAATTATTTAATCGAGTAAATATTTATTGATGTGAGTTTTTATATTGTGTTGTGAAGTGCATATCTGATTGTTGTTGGATGGTAATCTAGAGATGGATTACGGGAGTTGTCAGTGCATTATGTTAAGGTCAGATAGGGGTCTTAACATATTGATATTGATATGTATGATTCATGCATCATTCTAGTTGTGTTAAGGGACATATTTGCTAGTTCTGAGAGGGGACTAATGGCTTCTCCCAATATCAGAGAGAAGGCTTGGAGCTTAGAGAGGGGGCTCATGGGTGTAGAGAGGGGACCTTATTCTTGAGAGAACCAGATATTGAGTTGGCACCACATGCATGTGCATCTGGTTGCATAGTTGAGTTGCATTATATAAATGAGTTGTATGCATAATTTTGATTGGTGTGTGATTGTTAAGTTGATGTGAGAGTATGATGTGCGATGTTGCATGGAATTATTTGTAGAATTGTATGTGTTTTATATTCTACCTTGCAGTATGTATCATTTACTTTATTGATGGTGATTTCTTACCCCTTTTGTTGTTGTTATGGTTTGTGCTCCTCTTCATAGTATAAATAAGCTGGTAATTGAGTAGCCATTTATTTTTTAGGATTGTGTTAAGAGGTTGAACTCGAATTGACTTCTACGAATGGGAGTATGATCATTGATACTATGGCTCTAGGTCTGGTAATGACGTTGTGGGTTTGCTTGAATTGTTTGTTGACTCTTTGGTAAGAATTTTGGTATGGATCTAGTATGTCTACTATTGAGAGAACTCGGTGTTATCCTTGGTATGAATTGGTTGGAGTTCAACCATTTCCATATTTTTGCAGCGGGAAAATTGAGATTAGGATACTGATTAACTTAACTCACAAAAATAATAAGAGTCACCACGAACTTTATTGTTTCTAAAGGATTGGGAAAATATCGATAAAACTCAAAAGAATAAAGATCTAGGTACAGGGGTTGGTTGTACAAGGGGAAGATATTAACACCCTTCACATCTACGGTACTTTGTAGGAACCTCTTGAAATTTTATGTTAGGTTAAAACGGTTGTTTGCAAAAAGATTGGAGAGATGAGAAAAGAAGTGTTTTTTTATCATCTTTGGTTTGCCAAGATCTCGAGAGCCTCGTGCCTACATACCTTCCATGTGCAATGAAGAACTCAGAACCTCGTAGTTCTTATAAAAAAGAATACAAAATATGTTGGATTGATTTTAATGAAAAGACATTTAGGCATTTTCAAGTGGAAAACTCAACTTATCACCCACAAGTATGATAAAGTGGACATTTGCATCACCTTGATGGAGAAATTTAGCATGGATAAAATCAATAAGCACGTCTCAACATTCAAGTGGAAAATGCCAACATCTCTCAATTATACTATAGGAACAAGAGATTTACATCACTACAAGAGGATGACTTATGTATAATCTTTCCAAAAGGTTTGAAAAGAAAAAGTGCAAGAGCACAAAAATGATTTGATGATGTTTGTATTTTTTTAAAGTTTTGAAATTGTTTTGATATGCTTAAGTGTTTTAGCATTTATTGAGAAAAAGTTTTGAAAATCACTTGACAAAGTCAAGTTTTGAAAATGGTTTGAGTTTGAAACAAGAAGGTTATGAGAAAGAGAGAATACTTTGAAAATTTTAGAATGGGAGGAGATGAATAGATTATCCTAAAGCATAAAGTAAAGGACAAGATATAATTGGTCTAATTGTAAGGTAGCCCAAAAGAAAGACTTTGTATGTGCAAGTGAACTAACCAGGATGAAGGAAGCAATTGACATTAGTCAAACTTAGCATCCATTTCCCTTTGGATTAAGCCACGAGCAAGCAAGCACAAAGCAAATGAATATCACAAAGTTTAGATAAAATCACAAAGCCCAAGATTCACAGGACAAAATCCAAGTACTAGATGAACCAACAAAGAAACTGATAGAAATAACCAAAGCAAAACCAAGTTTTCAAATGTTGATCCGTATTGCAGATGAATTTTCAAAGTCTCTGATACAAACTCCAAGAAGGGGAACAATGACCCTAGATCTAAGTCCAAAAGTCTAACTCCAAGCAAAAGATAGTAACACAAAGTCCAAATAAGAACCACATTAAGAATTTTTTAGGGTTTTGATCTTTATTATTGTTTTTGTTCTCTTAGAATCAAGAAGCAGAATAAGAATCCAAGGTAAATCAAAGAGTAAAGATGACAATGAATAGTAAATGGCTTGAAATGCAAATGACTTGAAATATAAATGGCGTAAAATTAAATGACATTAATGTAAAGTATGTAAAGTAAAGTTAGCACAATAATATGGAGCTAATTTTAGTGTTAGAAGTTAATCGACCGATTCAGGACAATTCAACAATATGTTAAGCAATCGTAATTTGACTTATGTAGAAGTCACAACTATTCGAGGTCGGGCAATCACAATGTATATGTCATACATGTTAGAGAAATGACACAAAGTCATTCTCCTAAAACGTGTAACATACGTCAAAACAAAAGAAAGAATAAGAAAATTATGGAGAGTTGGTCAAGCATTAAGGAAAAGAGATTGTATTATTACTTCAATTCATCTCCTTCATGATATTTTGAGACAAACTTATCATCAATCCAAAGTATTAAAAATGATCATTTAGTGATAAATTTAAAATGAAGAAAGTTCATCAAGCACCAATCTAAAGTCCAATTGAACAAAATGAGCTTTAATAAACCCAAAATTGGCAAAGTCAACCAAAAGTCAGAAACATATTTCATCGTCCATGTCTCTTTGTATCAGAGCAATTGATTTGCTTTGAGCAGATAAAATTTGCTCAAATATGCAGAAATCCTAAGAACTTCAAAGTAAAATTAAATTCCAAATGTGAAGAATAAATTCAAGGTGAATGAGGGTTTTTGATTAGTGGAATAAGACGAAGAGAGTGGTAACTCCTTTTAGTGGAATAATAACTCGTATATACCTGTTCTAAGTGAGCTTTAGAGGTTAAAAATGGTGGATTCAAGTTGAAGGTTTCAAGGCATGAAAAGCTTTAACAATGCTCCACACAACTTCAAAGGATGTTGGTGAAGGATTATGGGCAAATAAATGAAGTGAAAACGAGCTTGAATTGAGAAGCCAACTTCTGCTTTTTAAGAGGTATCAAATTGAGATTTCTGTAGAGTTTCAGAGGCTATTCAAGCTTGTAAATAAAGGCAGGAGCTTCCTATATTTTATAGGAAAAGTGTTGAGGTCATGGTACGTGTGAGATTGGATCTCAAATGTGTGAGCCAAGGGTGAAAAATATGATTTGTAAGTTGTGTGAAGTTGAGTGATGAAAAATGTGACCTTGGAACCAAAAGAAGTCGTTTTGTGTTGTGTGAGATGTGTTTCATCATAACAAACAAGTGTGCACATGTATCGGTGGTCCCAAGTGAAGTTTTTGGTCATTCGTATGATACAAAACAAAGTTCAAGGCACCATGTTCAAGCTTGGGCCAAATGAAATTTACTCGTTCATATTGAGATGTTTCTTGAGCCAAATTATCCTTTTATGTCAAGTAATTGAATGCAAAAATAATCATCTAAAAAGGATGATTGAGCTGAAAATGGCGTTAAAGTAAAGTTTAGGTTGTGGCACTGATTTGCAGGTCTGCATTTGGTCAAACATGTCATAAACCTAGTTTTGTGCACAAATGGCCTTTGACATTTCACCCTTGAAGAAAAGTTGTAGAGAACATCAAAAGGGGTATTTGGCTCATAGAAGGCCTAAAAAATATTTAGAAATGAAGAAGTTATGCTCTTTGTACCAAATGACATGCCATACTTTAATTTTAGGTCAACCAACCATGTTCTAACTTGACTTTTCTTGCATCCAAAGGCTCGATGTTTACCATATGAAGAAAAATGGAAGAAGACTTGATTGTGCATCTAAGAAACTGAATAAATGCTTGATAAATTGATGAAGATGACATGGAAATAAACACATGAAGTAATCTTGAATTCACTTGAAATATGCATCAAACTTTAACTTCTTTTGATCAAACCATGTTGAATGAAGCTTGAGATAAATGAGACCTAAGATTATAGGTCATTGTTGTACCCCAAAATTTTCCCTCTCATTTTATCAAGTTTTCCCCTCACAAGACTCTTTGGACTCAAGACCAAATTAGGGTTTTGCTCTGCTCAAGACATCTCCTTGCACTAATGACCTAAATTAGGGTTTGAGTTTGCACAAGGATTTTTGGACTTTCAATGCTCAAAGTGACTTTAATACTTCATGTTGGACTTACAAGATTGCCTCTACCAAGTTTCAAGCCTTGAATCAAATTTTTGCCCAATCAATTGGACAGTTGACCTAGAAATCAGTTGTATTGGGCAAAAAGTCAACTGTGGCCAATTTACAGTCAAACCTCATAATTTTTATCCACATCAACATTATAGACTCATGTGAACTATTTGATCAAGTTTGGATCACAACTCCTCAAGAAATTTGATCAGATCATCAAAAGGGCAAAATGGTCATTTTTAGGGTTTTGACTGAGAAATGGCAATTTCTGACTTTTAACCTAGCCAATGGAAAATTGGGTTCAAGCATGGATTCAAGGACTCAATGTAATCATATTGACCTAATCACAAGGCTCAAAAGATCTCAAATGCATTGGATGGACAGATGAATTTTTCAGTCAACTGATCAAAATTTGAGTGTACACTGAAAAGTCAAACTTTGAATTTTTGATCAAAATCAAGTGCCAAGGGTCATTTTTCATCAAAATGATTCAAAACATGAAACTTTTTCATCAAGAAACCTAATTTTGCAAATTAGGGTTTAAGATTGAAATTTTTTTCATAACTTAGAATTTTTCTAAGTTATGAAATTTTCTTATTTTTTCCCAACTTTGCCCAACATTTTCACCATGATGCAATTAGATTCAAACAAAACTTCCAACATGAAAGTTGTAGTCCCCAACAAAATCTACAACTTTGATTCACAAAGTATTCCCAAAAGAAGCTTGGATCTCAAGTTATTATTTTTGGAACAAGGGTCCATGAAACTTTTAACTTAGTGAAATTTTGCCCTAGTTTAGGCAGGATTTTGACCTATCTTCATGGAAATGTTTCACCTAGTTCCACTTGGAATCTCAAAATTCATTTCAAAGATTGATTGTAGAGCATGTTACAAGCTTTCCAAAATGTCTAAGAACTCTCCAAAATCATTTATGGTTAGGGAGAATCAAAGGTTTGAATTTGGCAAAACTCACTTTTGATCCATGGCATTTTCATGTTGACACAAGTTGCAAAATCTGTCCAACTTTGCTTTGTACTTGATTACAGGTCTCTAAACCCTTACACACTCAAAAATTTAATGCAAACTCATTGGTTTAAGGCATTATTCTGATCAATAGAGGTTTACACATTGAATTAATCTTAAAAAGGCAAAAAGGTAGCATTTCCATTTTCATAAAGGCAACTTTATGTCAACTTGCTTCCCTTGAGCCTTGGACCTCTCTCTTTGTATCAAACAAGTTCCATAAACTTAGGCAAAGATACAACAAACTTGTGAATGCTTGGAGATAGCCTGTACATGCCTATCTTGTATCACTTCACACTTTTCTTTCAAAACAAGTCAACTTGCCAAAATCACATAACTGGAGTATCTGATATAACTAAAGTTGGTAAGCATTCCAAACAAGTTTTACACATTGCCTTGAGCCAGAAACACGAGCCATCCATCCCTCAAACACTCTTGAACATCAAAACACATTCTTCTTGCAAAACAGGGCAACTTCTGCACTTTGAGTTCCAAAACAAAATCCACTCGTGCGTTTTGCCCCAAACCACTTCCAACACACTCGATACAACCTATTTGAACTATCCCAATCATTGGCCATTGACTGTAACTCCATTTGCAAGCTTCACCATTTCTGATTTCAGCTTGTGCAGGTTGACTTCTACAGGCCCATTCAAGCAAGCTCAAAGCAAACAAAGCATTGGGGAAGGTCAGAGGAAGTTCAAGCAAGCTCCCAAACATCTCAGGCCTCACTGAAAAGCTCGACATTGCCATACTCGTGTTCAACTGAAACAAGTATTTTTCAACTTCCTATCTCTCTATTTAAGAATCATTAGGCTTAAGTTTATGAATAAAAAATGTAGTACTCATAGCCCTTAAGCTGTACATATGCATAAATTTCATTTAAGTTAAGTGTGCTAAGAGAATTTGATTGATGAACATTATGAAAAAGTTAGGTTATAAATTAGGGCCAAAAAAATTCTCTATGGTCTTTGAGAGTTAGATTAAGTTCTTTACATGGTTGGAATCGTATTGAAAAATGCTATAACTTTTGTGTTATGAGTTTTTGCTTTAGAGCATGTATGCAGGAGTTGGACATTTGAACACAGGCGCGCATTTTTTCTGATTCAAAGGTTGAAGATGAAGTGGAAATGGGCTGGGATGGCTTGTTTCTGCTTTTGACACCCCACTCTTTGCTGTTCTCACCCCCTTTGCCCATTGTTTTATATTTTCATTTTATTTTCATTTCTTTTTATTTTTGACTTTATTTTATTTTTTCCAAATATAAAAAATTACTAAAAATATTTTCCTTAAAATTTTCACATTTTTATTATTTATTTTATTTTATTTTGACACAATATTTAGTTTATTAGGTTTACTATATTTATTTTCTCAAATAAAAAATTGTAAATAACACATAAAAATATTATATTTTTATTTTTATTTTTAGTATTTGTATACTTAAATAATATTTTCTCATATATTATTATTTTCTAAACAATTCTATATATATTTATTTATTTTTATTTACTTGTACATAAATAAATAATATAATTAATAAATATATTTTCTTAAAACAAAATTTAGGGTTT
Organism: Vicia faba; assembly: GCA_948472305.1. Taxonomy (NCBI): domain Eukaryota; kingdom Viridiplantae; phylum Streptophyta; class Magnoliopsida; order Fabales; family Fabaceae; genus Vicia; species Vicia faba. Next base: position 108,945 of record CATIWC010001686.1, read on the forward strand.
TTTACCCTTAACAAAAATAACTTTTTATTTTCTTTTTTTAATACATTAAATATCATATTTTTATACACATAAAAATAAACAAAAAAAAACATTTTTGCATATTTATAATATATTGCATATTTATTTAATTGTCTATTTAAATATTGTTTATTTATCACTTAAGCAAAGAAATTCAATTTGGTTGTAATAATTTAGGGTTTTAATTTCTTGCAAAATAATCCCCTATTCAAAATTGTACCCCTCTCCCCATATCAATGTTGTAATAACCTAGATTACTTTTACGCATTTATGCTTTCAAATATGTCATGATAGAGATTAGGGTTTGTATGCAATATCCAAAATCAAAACAAATAGTTAGACCTAATACAAGACATAAATGCATGAAAATGATAACATAATGCACACATGCACCCCTAGGGTTCCATCCACTTGTTGCCTTTAAAATGGCCATGGTATGCATGTTAAGTATCTTGGCAAAACAAAAACAAAACAAAAGATCATTGTCCCTCGATGATGCTATCTTGATTGCCTATACAAAAATGATCTAGTCCCTCCAAAAAAAAATGCTAAAGATACTTAGCACTATTGCTATCATGGTCAATACGATGACCCGCGCCTGTCCCGTTTAACATCCAAATACAAGATTGTTTACCAAATGTAATGGTAAAACAACAATGTAAAAGGGTTAAAAATGTATAGGAAAGATCTTTGAGTAGATAGGGTAGACAACTCTTAGTTACTTGATCAAAACTTGCAAAAACATCCTTGCTATTTTCAAACACACCTCACAACACAATTTCAAAACATTTCCCAAAACAAACTTTAAAACATTGAAACATCTTTTCAAAAGATAATACACCTTTGTATACATTCAAACAAGAATCAATACAAAGGTTTCCTAGACAAGGCCTCTTTTCAAAACATTTTCAAAACCACACAAAGCACCATTTCAAACAATTGAAAAGCAAAAGCAAGTGATCTAAATAAGTAACTAAGAGCTCATGGATAACCATGGATGAAAAGGGTGCTTGTACCTTCCCTTTTCATAATCTACCCCCCGAACCCAAGAAAACATCTCAAAGGTCTTTCCTGTGCTTTTTGACCTTTCCTTTGGATAAAATAAAAAGTTGGTGGCGACTCTTGCTAAACTGAAACATTTGCGAATACAAACGCAAAACTTCAAGTCAGTTCTCCCACCGTATCACAGAACCGGCGACTCTGCTGGGGAGATATCTAAAAGTAGGGTTACCTTAGGGTTTAGATAACCTTTACATGCTTACCTTGTTTGCTTTGATTGCTTTACACTTGGTTCTATTATTTGGGTTTGAAATCCTCTACCCGGATTTGGGAAACATTCATAGGTAAATAGCAATATGTTTTAGAAACCGTGCGGGGTATACCGACATGGTTGAAGCAATAGCTATATTAGTGCGACATATTTGTAGGTACCGGTAGCCTTTGAGTCAATCAAAGAGAATACGGGGCCGCTGAGTGATGTCATGAAGCACTAATGGACTTTTAGAACCTTTACTTGACCATCTTGGCCTTTTTAGGGGTAGTGAGATGATCGACTTTGGTGCAGTCCGAAGTTGATAGATACTCGATACTACACTCATTGAGGGTTATTTTCTGGAGTATTTCGGTTGCCAGTTAAGTGGCTAAACTGAAACAATGAACACAGAAAATAATCCAGTGATATTGAGCTCCTTAGAACCCGATTACTATTTATAGGACAGGTTGAGCCAACTAACTTCAAGAGGGTACTTACCTATAAAACCCCATGCAAGCCTGAAACTAGGAACTTGTGTGATTTTCTTGTACAAATACTTGTGCATACATCATGAACATCATAAAGAATCATATGCATCCACTAACCATTTCAAGGGTTTGGATCTTCATCTTTGTTCTTATTTTGTAGGTTATGGAATCACTTCGCAGGAAAACAATTCAAGTCAACCTTGTGAGAATCCCTTCTCAACTCAAGGAGCTTGCTTCCAAGATTCCAGAGAATTCTCCCTTCAGTGAAAGACATGGTAGACTTCTCAGCTTGGTCAACTCCAACATTGAAGAAGACATGGTGAAAGTTCTCTTCTAGTTCTTTGACCCCCTACACCACTGCTTTATATTTCCCGATTACCAACTAGTGCCTACTTTGGAGGAATTTTATCAACTCCTAAGGATTCCTATTCTTCATCAACTACTCCACAACGGTACGGAAAGAGAGCCAAAGCCTGAAGATGTTGCTCAAGCCTTACACTTGCAACCATCTGATATCAAAGGTCATTGGGAAACCAGAAGTGGTGTCAAGGGTTTCTTGGTAAAGTTTCTGTTTGAAAAGGCACAAGACTGCTGGAATTCTCTAGATCTGCAAGCTTTTGAAGAGATTGTAGCACTTCTCATCTATGGGTTGGTCTTGTTCCCAAACCCTGATCAGCTTATAGATGTGAATGCTGTCAAAATTTTCATATCTCGGAATCCTGTGCCTACATTGCTTGGGGATATCCTCCACTTATTTCACACACGAACAATGAGGAAAAGAGGTGTTCTCATGTGATGTACTCCTCTCCTAGCAATGTGGTTTATTTCTCACCTTCTTCAATCAGTCTTGAAGAATGAGCAAGGCTTGAGGTGGTCACAACGATTGATGACTCTTACACATTCTGATGTTCATTGGTGTTCTCGGTCCAGAGAAAATGTCATCATCATTAATCGTTGTGGGGAATTCCCTAATGTCCCACTACTTGGCATTAGGGGAGGCATTACCTACAACCCATGCTTGGCTCTGAGACAATCTGGGTATGCCTGAAGGGATGGCCATCATGACATGCTGATTCCAGACTTGGTTTTTGACTTCGACAACGACGCTCAAGGACTTCGACAAAGGTTTATCCGAGCTTGGAGGATGCCCAACAAAGTGGACAGTAAGACACTGGGGCACAAGAATTCCATCCCCCTTGAGCCTTACCTCAAGTGGGTACGAACCCGTGCCCAAAGTCTTATGATGCCTTACCCCTATATTCTGCCTATGATCAAAGAGCCTGTTATGGAAGGAGAGGTTCCATACACGCTCCTACATCCTGACATGCCAACATCATTGGAAGATTTGCAAAAGAGTTGGATACAACTCAAGGAAGAACGAAACACTTTTGAAGCCAGCTTCTACCCAGTGAGAAGAAGGTTTTAGAACTTACTCGTCGACTCCATGAAGAGAAGACTCTCAACACCTACATCACACCAAAGAGGATGCACAACGTCTTTTTACATTAGAATTTTGTATTATTTTTCCCATGGGGCACTTATGTACTAACAAATTCTATCTTATTAATATGACGTGCGTTCTTTTTTGTTTGCAACAAATTTGAATTTCTGAATCCTTGATTGCATTACATGAATACACATCATTCATCATATGCATAAGCAGGTCTTCACACCAGGTTTCCTTATCTCTCTGCTGTTTATTTCAGCAAGATGGATATAGAGCAGACAGTCAAAGACCTACAGGCGCAGAATTCACAGTTCCAACAGCTACTCATGACCTTGGCAAAGGGTCAGGAGGAGCTCAAAGGTCTACTGGAAAAAGAAAAGGAGAAAAAGAAGAAGAAAAAAGTTGGTGTGGCCACTATGGGAAGAAGATTTGAGAACCAAGCTAGAAGGGTCCTGGATTTCCCCTCGACATATGATGAAGGGGTTGGCAAAGGAAAGGGAGCTGCAGGGTCTTCCGAGTCTGAGGCTGAAGAAGAAGAGGAGGATGAAGATTACTCTGAGCAGCAGTACCCTCCTGCAGACGACAAGTATAAAAATCTGGAAGAGCGTTTGGCAGCCATGGAGGTACAAAGAGTGCCTGGGCTGGATTTCGAAGAGCTAGGGTTGGTGGCTGGGATTGTCATTCCCCCTAAATTCAAGGTGCCTACATTTGCTAAATATGATGGTTTGTCTTGTCCAAAGATGCATTTGCGGTCTTACGTCAGAAAGATCCAACCTCATTCTTCTGATAAGGATCTGTGGGTCCATTTTTTCAAGATAGTTTGTCGGGTACGCAATTGGATTGGTTCTACCAGCTTGAGAGATCTGATGTACACAACTGGGAGGATTTGGTTGCTGCCTTCTACAGACAATATCAATATAATGCAGACTTAGCACCTACTCGTACTCAATTATAAAGTATGGGTATGGTCTCTAATGAAGGCTTTCAGGAGTATGCCCAGAAGTGGAGGGACTTGGCTGGAAGGGTGCAGCCACCATTGTCTGAGAGAGAGATTATGGATATGTTTTTAGGGACCCTGTCAGGACCATTCTTTAATCACTTGATCGGGAGCTCATCTGCAGGGTTCACCGAGTTAATTCTGACTGGTGAAAGAGTCGAAGCTGGCATTAAGAGCGGTAAAATTCAAAAGGATGCGTCTGCTTCCGCTGCTATCAAGAAGACTTTTCCAGCCAAGAAAGAAGTCTCAACTGTTTACTCCCAGAGAAGTCAAGGAAGAGTCGAGCGCTGGCCAGCGGTGGGGGCTGTGATGATTCAGAATTCCACAGCTGATCAACCTCGAAGCAGTCAACCCAGAACCAACCAGGCAAGGGTGGAAAGGCCTGCACGACAATTCACCCGGATCAATATGACACATGCTCAGGTTCTCCCTCATATGTTGAAGTTAAACCTTACAAACTTGAAATAGGCACCAAAGAACCCAAATACCTCTTCTCCCTACTACCATTCAAATGCAAAGTGTGCCTATCATTCGGACAGTGTGGGGCACGACACCAACAATTGTTGGGCCCTCAAAAATAAGATCCAGGATTTAATAGATGCCAAAGAGGTGGAGTTTGATGCCCCTGAAAAACCTAATGTGATATCCGCTCCAATGCCAAAACATGGTCACAATGTCCATGTTGTTGTAGAAGATCTTTATGTTACTGCTGTTGATGACTTAATGACTCCATTGCCAATGATCGAGATGAATCTGTTGAAGGCCGGGATTTTCCCGGGCTGTGAAAAAGATTACTACCTTTATTCGTCCTTACAATACGACTGTCCGCTGTTGAAGTTAGGCATCCAACACCTAATGGATAATCAAGAAATCCTCTTTAAGAAAACTCCTGTTACTCCTGTTACTCCTGTTACTCCTGTTACTCCAATCAACGATGTTGCTATAATCACCATTTCCGACAATCTTTCCAAGGTCTCCAAAAGACCTGTTAAGATTACACTCGATCCAAAGTTTGTACCTCTGAAGATAGCAATGCCGGGGCCTATCCCATACAAGTCCAACAAGACAATACCGTGGAATTATGGAGGAGAGATCTTCTACCACGATGTTAAGCAGATCGAATCAATGGAAGAAAGTTCCGATGAAGAGACTCCTGACATAGGAAATATTGCGGGGACAAGTAAGATCACCCGCATCAGAAGAATCTTCTCTTCGGAGATTGCTCCTCCAAGGGAAATCTTTGGACCCTCAAATGCTCCTAAGATTACTCTTGTGCCAGTCAACACATTTGTACAAACTCCGGTGATTGAAGAAATTATAACTCCCGAAGTTGTACCCTCTGCTGTTACTGCTGATAAAGGTAAGGGGATCCAAGAAGCGCCCGTCAGGACGAGGGCTCAGCCTTTGGTCATCCCCGAGACCACTCAAAAGGAAATGGAGGAGATTTTAAAAATAATTAAGAAAAGCGACTATGATGTCGTAGAACAACTGGGGCAAACCCCTTCAAAAATCTCTATGCTAGCCCTATTGCTCTGTTCCGAAGCTCATGCCAAAGCCCTGATAAAATTTTTGAAGACGGCCCACGTGCCTCAGGAAACCTCTGCGGACCAATTCCAGGAGTGTGTAGCCAGCCTAACCGCCGACAATGGTCTTGGCTTCTCCGATGCCGATCTAACATCTAAGGGGAGAAAGCATAATGATGCGCTGCATGTCTCGGTGGAGTGCAGAGGGACTACACTTGCTCATGTTCTGGTTGATACCGGGTCGTCTTTAAATGTCCTACCAAAGAAAGCATTGGACAAACTAGATTGTGAAGGTCTAATTTTGAAGCCCAGCAACATCATCGTAAGAGCCTTTGACGGTTCTAAGCGGATGGTCCACGGGGAGGTGGATATCCCAATTAAAGTGGGTACGGAAACTTTCAACTCCACATTTTATGTCATGGACATCCGTCCATCCTACTCTTTCTTGTTAGGAAGGCCCTGGATTCATCATGTTAGAGCCGTCACATCTATGCTGCATCAAAAGCTTAAGTACCCTGTCCAAGGGAAAATTGCGTGGCGAGGATGAGTATATGATAAGCCATCTGAATTCATTCCACTATGTTGAATTAGATGGCGAATTCATCGAGACCCCCTTTCAGCACTTTGAAGAGGTTTCCCCTGAAGTTGCGGTAGCCAAGACAATGACTTCTGTACCCATCATTACCAAACCTGTGTCCCGGATGTCATCCCTTAAAGATGCGAAGGCCGTGATCGAGGAAGGAGGAAGCACAATATGGGGTCAACTGCCAGATTTTCCTTACAAGATAGATAAGTTCAGCTTATGTTTCACTGCTGCTAGTCAGAAGGCTGTGCGTCACTCCTGGGATGGAGAACCACCATTAAAGATCACTCATCATGGAGTTCATGCCTTAAAAGATGATGAAGAAGAAAGCAATTTTGAAGACTGGATCTTTCCAACTATTGAAAAAGGATTGAACAACTGGGAGGCGAAAGACTTTGTTCCCATTACTTTCATCAATTAGTAATTTATCTTTTGAACATTTTTTGTTGGTCTGTAATAATTTTTAAACAATTCGTACACTTTTTGCCTTATGCCTTACCCGGGGCATATAGGTCCATTTGTAAGGGCTTGATTTTTCATCTTCATATGCCATTTTTAATGAATCATGGACGTTTTCATATATAAACTTTTATGTTCATTGTCTTTCTTTTTACATTTTATTTGTTTAAAGGTGGCTATCCCTTACACACACATACACACTCACAAAATGCAGGTACCCATCCACTCCGGATTCCATGGGTAACAATTCTGCTATGGCCTTCAGTGACTCTGAAGATCTGGTTTATCATGCCGAATACGAAGGTGATGAAGACTGTGAAGTGCCTGGAGAGTTGGCTAGACTTCTGTAACAGGAAGAAAGGGCTATTCTACCTCACGAGGAGTTGTTAGAGACTATCAACTTGGGAACAGAGGAAGACAGAAAAGAGGTTAAAATGGGTGCCAACCTAGAGCCAAGTGTCAAAGAGCGTTTAGTTCAGCTGTTGAATGAATATGTTGAGATCTTCGTCTGGTCCTATGAAGACATACCGGGACTTGATATAGATATTGTGGTTCACCATCTCCCTACAAGAGAATATTGTCCACCAATCAAATAGAAAGTTCGCCGAATGAGGCCCGACATGTCCGAAAAGATCAAAGCTGAGGTGATGAAGCAGTTCAATGCTGGCTTTCTTGCTGTTACTTCCTATCCACAATGGGTTACTAACATTGTGCCCGTGCCTAAGAAGGACGGCAAGGTCAGAATGTGCGTGGATTACAGAGACTTAAACAGGGCTAGCCCTAAAGATGACTTTCCACTATCACACATTGACATCTTGGTTGACAATACATCTCAATATAAGGTATTCTCTTTCATGGATGGATTTTCAGGGTACAACCAGATCAAAATGGCCCCTGAAGACATGGAGAAGACTACTTTTGTTACGCAGAGGGGTACCTTCTGCTATAAAGTGATGCCATTCAGACTGAAGAATGCTGGGGTAACCTATCAGTGCGCCATGGTAGCTTTGTTTCATGACATGATACATCATGAGCTTGAAGTCTACATAGACGACATGATAGCCCGTTCACAGACAGAAGAAGAACACCTCGACCATCTGCAAAAGCTGTTTGTCAGATTGAAAGAGTACAAGCTCAGACTGAACCCTAACAAGTGCACTTTCGGAGTCAGGTCTGGTAAACTTTTGGGATTCATCGTCAGTAACAAAGGCATCAAGGTTGATCCTGCCAAAGTCAAAGCTATACAAGAAATGCATGCCCCTCGCGTTGAAAAAGAGGTCAGAGGTTTCTTGGGACGCCTAAACTACATTGCAAGGGTCATTTCTCACCTAACATCTACCTGTGAACCAATCTTCATGCTGTTGAAGAAAGACCAGGTGGTTAATTGGAATGATGACTGTCAAGTTACTTTCAATAAAATCAAGGAGTATTTGCTGGAACCTCCTATCTTGATGCCACCCGTTGAAGGAAGGCCGTTAATCATGTATCTAACCGTTCTGGAGAATTCAATGGGGTGCGTACTGGGCCAACATGACGAGTCTGACCGAAAAGAGCATGCCATTTATTACCTTAGCAAAAAGTTTACTGACTGTGAGACTCGCTACTCACTGCTCGAGAAAACTTGCTGCGCTTTGGTATGAGCTGCTCGCCGGCTAAGGTAGTATATGTTGACACATACCACTTTACTGATCTCTAAAATGGATTCGATCAAGTACATCTTCGAGAAGCCTGCTCTATCCGGAAGAATTGCCAGATGGCAGATGATCCTCACCGAATATGATATACAGTACACAACCCAAAAAGCCATAAAGGGGAGTGTGCTAGCCGATCACCTGGCCCATCAAGCTGTCGAAGATTACCAATCCATGAGGTTCGACTTTCCCGACGAGGATATCATGACTTTGAGCAACATTGAAGAAAACAGACCGTATGACGGACCTGAACAAGGATCTCGATGGACTCTGTACTTTGATGGTGCCTCCAACACACTTGGAAACGGTATCGGTGCGGTACTTATCTCTCTAGAAGGTTACCATACACCTTTCACCGCTAGACTCTGTTTCAGCTGTACCAACAAAATGGCCGAGTATGAAGCTTGTATCTTTGGTCTCAAGGCTGCTATTGACTTAGGAATCAAATCTTTGATTGTATTAGGGGACTCAGCTTTGGTTATCAGTCAAATCAAAGGAGTGTGGGATACTAAACATCCAAACCTCATCCCTTACAAAGAACATGTCCTGACATTGTTACCACACTTCGAGCAGATTACCTTCGAGCACTTCCCGCGAGAAGAGAATCAGCTAGCAGATGCGCTAGCTACAATGTCCTCCATGTTTAAACTTAACTGGGATAATGAGGCTCCTCAAATCACCATTGAACGAATGGACGAACCTGCACATTGTCATGAGATTAATACTGAAGAAGTAGTGGACCGACCTTGGTTTCATGACGTTAAAAGGTATCTCGAAGTACAAGAATACCCTGAAGGAGCTTCAGTCAACGACAAAAAGTTCTTAAGGAGGTTCGCGGCCAAGTTCTTTCTGAGCAATGGTATCCTATACAAGCGCAATCTTGATTGTGTCCTGCTCCGTTGTGTGGACAAGGTTGAAGCTGAGCAGATCATGGCTGAACTACATAATGGCACCTTTGGCACCCACTCGAGCGGTCATACGATGTCTAAGAAGATTCTAAGGGCAGGCTACTACTGGTCTACCATGGAAGCTGACTGTCATCAACATTCTCGTACTTGTCACAAATGCCAAATCTACGCGGACAAGGTACATATACCTCCAGATCCTCTCAATGTCTTAACAGCTCCTTGGCCATTCGCGATGTGGGGAAAGAACATGATTGGAGAGATCAAGCCTACAACATCTAATGGACACCGTTTCATCCTGGTGGCCATTGATTACTTTACCAAGTGGGTCGAGGCAGCTTCCTTCGCCTCCGTTACAAAGAATGTGGTTGCCCGCTTCATCAAGCAAAACCTCATATGCCGGTATGGTATCCCCAACAGGATCATCACTGACAACGGTACAAATTTGAACAATACTATGATCACCGCTCTGTGCGAGCAGTTCAAGATTCAACATCACAATTCATCTCCCTATCAGCCTAAGATGAATGATGTGGTCGAAGCTGCGAACAAAAATATCAAGAAGATCATTCAAAAGATGACAGTCACCTATAAAGACTGGCATGAGATGTTATAGTTTGCTCTGCACGGGTACCGTACCACGACACGCACTTCAACTGGGGCAACACCTTATTCTTTGGTATACGACATGGAAGCTGTTTTACCTATCGAGGTTCAGATTCCCTCCTTGATAATCATGAAAGATGCTGGATTGAGTGAAGACGATTGGATTTAGACCCGGCTTGATCAACTTAACTTGATTGACAAAAAGCGACTTACTTATGTTTGCCATGGTCAGGCGTATCAGAAATGTATGATCAAGGCCTTCAACAAGAAAGTCAAGAGACAAGTATATTAAGTCGGGGACCTTGTAATCAAGCGGATCATCTTGCCGCAAAGTGATCCCAGGGGTAAATGGACTCCCACTTACGAAGGACTATTTGTGATCAAAAACATCTTTTTTGGTGGGGCAATGATCCTGACCACCATGGACGGCGACAACCTGCCGCACCTTGCGAACGCAAACATACTTAAAAGATACTACGCATAAACGACCCGACAAGTTGAAAACCCGAAAGGGCGACTTGGGCAAAAATGGGCATCCCGGTGAATCGAAAACCCGAAAAGGCGGTTCAGGCAAAAATTTGGGATAAATAAAAAAAATCTGTACACCCGGCAAGTTGAAAACCCGAAAGGGAGACTTGGGCAAAAAAAGGGTTTCCCGGTGGACTAAAAACCCGAAAGGGCGGTCCAGGAAAAATTTAGGGAATTAAAGCGTATGACTATGTCTCGTCGGATCACTTTAAGGACAATCTCTTTAACAGACAAGCTCCGGGCTTCTAATCAATCTAATCATTGTCGGAAGAAGCAACGGATGGACAAGATACTCAGAGTTACGAAGGATATAACATAATGGGAACCCCATGGAATTGTTACACATAGCCATCTTTCTTTGTATAAATTTTTCTCATTTTTATGACAACATTCTCTTACTAGGATGTCTGTCCCCTTTGTACAAAATACTTACACAAAGTTAATACAAAGATACTTCAAAGTGCAGAAAATTGTTTGCCTTTTCTTTCTTTTTTATGTTTTATTTGAAAACGTCCAATGATTTATTAAATGAGCATATGCATTTGAATATAATCACTGCTTACAAATAAAACGAAATGAGAAAGAATAATTACTGACAGATTGAAAGTATGGGAAAACGTCTTTAGGCTATTCCATGAGAAATCCTCAACAGAGCTAAAGCCTTGAAATACATATCCCCAGTGGAGTTAAGTTTCAAAATCCCCATCAGAACTAAGTTTCCAAACTCCCAATCCCCAGCGGAGCCAGAAAACTTTGAACTGCAAACCCTCAGTGAAGATAAAACTTTCTTCCCCAACGAAGTCCAAAACTTCAACCCTCAAACCCCGGTGGAAGACCATCTAGTTTCCTCCAATCCCCCAGAGAGTTATCTTAAAACCAAAAGATTCCCATGCAAGTTATCTTAGAACCTGACAACTAACCAGACGAAAGCTTCAGATACTTCCTTAGTAGATTGGCATACAACCCAAACTCTTGAAAACTTTCCAACAAAATAAACATTCTCCCCACAGAGTTATTTCCCAGCAGATCGAAGATTCTCATTCTCATTTCTCCAGTGAAGCCTCCAAGGTTTCAATTCCCCAGTAGAGATCGTCAGAGTTTTCTTTATTCCCCATCCATAGTCATCAAAATTCTCTGGATTCCTCAAACATACTTCCACAAGCAGACTTGAAGGATCCTTATATCCCCAGGAAAGTCATGAAGGATTCTCACATCCCCACAAGTTGCCCAGGATTTTCTATCTTCAATAGTGGTCCAAGGATTTCTCATCCTCAGTAACTCAAGATTCTGAATCTCCAACAGCGGTTAAGGGTTTATTTTCCCCGGCAGCTGTCAAAGATTTCATTATCTCCATCTATCAAGGATTTATTTTCCTCAGCAAGACAACTAATCAGCCTACATGCACATCCATTACATTCATATATCATAAACATTGATAAAACACATTTTATTGCATCATACATGTCATGCAACATAACTTTGTGTTTCAGCTAACATTTTACCATTTTCAGGATAAGATTAAACGCTATCTTTAACAATTATGCAAAGATTTCAGATACAGTACAGATACACTCCAAGACATGGAAGTCATTCTGCTACTCATTCGGATCTCAAGTTCAGATACAGTATAGATACACCCCAAACACGGAGGTCATTCTACTACTCATTCAGACTTCAGCAATCAGATACAAACTAGATACGCTCCAGACACGGAAGTCATTCTATTTCTCATTCAAATTCAACTATCAACCTCAAGTTCAGATACACTCCAGACACGGACGTCATTCTGTCACTTGTCCAAATCCTAGTTACAGTACGGATACACTCCAGACATGGAAGTCATTCTGCTACTCATACAGATCTCAACTTCAGATAACAGTCCAGATACGCTTAAGACACGGAAGCCATTCTGTCACTCATTCGGAATTTATCCCCGGCCCAGAGATGCTCCACCACAAATGTTTTTTTTTTCTTCTGTCGCCCATTCAAAATTCAGATACAATATAGATACACTCCAGACACGGCAGTCATTCTGATATTCATTCAAGAATCAAATACGGTTACAACTCGGGTACGCTCCAGACACGAACGACATTCCTTTGCTCACACGAATCCAATCTCCAGATATAACTCAAATACGTTCCAGATACAGATACCATTCTGGTGTTCATTCTCCTGATTTTCAACAAACAGTATTGGATGGCATCTTTAAGCCCATCTCCAGCAAGATTCTACCATCTCCAAATGGCATCCTTAAGCCCATTCCCTCATTTACATTTTGACGAGTGCAAATTTACGGGCACTCTAGTGTCCAATCCTCTTTTACCTTCGAGTCACGAAAGGCAAACTCGCCAATCTAACTTTTCAGGTTCAAGAAGATTGAACAGGGGCAGTTGTTGTACCCCAAAATTTGCCCTCTTATTTTATCAAGAATTCCCCTCACAAGACTCTTTGGACTCAAGACTAAATTAGGGTTTTACTCTGCTCAAGACATCTCCTCGCACTAATGACCTAAATTAGGGTTTGAGTTTGCACAAGGATTTTTGGACTTTCAATGCTCAAAGTGACTTTCATAATTCATGTTGGACTTACAAGATTGCCTCTACCAAGTTTCAAGCCTTGAATCAAATTTTTGCCCAGTCAATTGGACAGTTGACCTAGAAATCAGTTGTATTGGGGAAAAAGTCAACTATGGCCAATTTACAGTCAAACCTCATAATTTTTGATCCACATCAACATTATAGACTCATGTGAACTATTTGATCAAGTTTGGATCACAACTCCTCAAGAAATTTGATCAGATCATCAAAAGGGCAAAATGGTCATTTTTAGGGTTTTGACTGAGAAAGGGCAATTTCTGACTTTTAACCTAGCCAATGGAAAATTGGGTTCAAGCATGGATTCAAGGACTCAATGGCATCATATTGAACTAATCACAAGGCTCAAAAGATCTCAAATGCATTGGATGGACAAATGAATTTTTCAGTCAACTGATCAAAATTTGACTGTACACTAAATAGTCAAACTTTGACTTTTTGATCAAAATCAAGTGCCAAGGGTCATTTTTCATCAAAATGAGTCAAAACATGAAACTTGTTCATCAAGAAACCTAATTTTGCAAATTAGGGTTTAAGATTCAAAATTTTCATAACTTAGAATTTTTCTAAGTTATGAAATTTTCTTATTTTTTCCCAACTTTGCCCAACATTTTCACCATGATGCAATTGGATTCAAACAAAACTTCCAACATCAAAGTTGTAGTCCCCAACAAAATCTACAACTTTGATTCACAAAGTATTCCCAAAAGAAGCTTGGATCTCAAGTTATGATTTTTGGACAAGGATCCATGAAACTTTTAACTTAGTGAAATTTTGCCCTAGTTTAGGCAGGATTTTGACCTATCTTCATGGAAATTTTTCACCTAGTTCCACTTGGAATATAAAAATGCATTTCAAATATGGATTGTAGAGAATGTTACAAGCTTTACAAAATATCAAAGAAATCTCCAAAATCATTTATGGTTAGGGAGAATCAAAGGTTTGAATTTGGCAAAAACTCACTTTTGATCCATGGCATTTTCATGTTGACACAAGTTGCAAAATTTGTCCAACTTTGCTTTGTACTTTATTACAGGTCTCTAAACCCATCCACACTCAAAAATTGAATGCAAACTCATTGGTTTAAGGCATTATTCTGATCAATAGAGGTTTACACATTAAATTAATCTTAAAATGGCAAAAAGGTAGCATTTCCATTTTCATAAAGGCAACTTTATGTCAACTTGCTTCCCTTGAGCCTTGGACCTTTCTCTCTGCAGCAAACAAGTTCCATAAACTTAGGCAAAGGTACAACAAACTTGTGCATGCTTGGAGATATCCTGTACAGGCCTATCTTGTATCACTTCACACTTTTCTTTCAAAACAAGTCAACTTGCCAAAATCACATAACTGGAGTATCTAATATAACCAAAGTTGGTAAGCATTCCAAACAAGTTTTGCACATTTCCTTGGGCCAGAAACATGAGCCATCCATCCCTCAAACACTCTTGAACATCAAAACACATTCTTCTTGCAAAACAGGGCAGCTTCTGCACTTTGAGTTCCAAAACAAAAACCACTCGTGCGTTTTGCCCCAAACCACTTCCAACACACTCAATACAACCTATCTGAACTATCCCAATCATTGGCCATTGACTGTAACTCCATTTGCAAGCTTCACCATTTCTGATTTCATCTTGTGCAGGTTGACTTCTACAGGCCCATTCAAGCAAGCTCAAAGCAAACAAAGCATTGGGGAAGGTCAGAGGAAGTTCAAGCAAGCTCCCAAACATCTCAGGCCTCACTGAAAAGCTCGACATTGCCATACTCGTGTTCAACTGAAACAGGTATTTTTCAACTTCCTATCTCTCTATTTAAGAATCATTAGGCTTAAGTTTGTGAATAAAAAATGTAGTACTCACAGCCCTTAAGTTGTACATATGCATAGATTTCATTTAAGTTAAGTGTGCTAAGAGAATTTGATTGATGAACATTTTGAAAAAGTTAGGTTAGAAATTAGGGCCAAAGAAATTCTCTCTAGTCTTTGAGAGTTAGATTAATTTCTTTACATGGTTGGAATCGTCTTGAAAAATGCTATAACTTTTGTGTTATGAGTTTTTGCTTTAGAGCACGTATGCAGGAGTTGGACATTTGAACACAGGCGCGCATTTTTCCGATTCAAAGGTTGAAGATGAAGTGGAAATGGGCTGGGCTGGCTTGTTTATGCTTTTGACACCCCCCTCTTTGCTGTTCACACCCCCTTGGCCCATTGTTTTATATTTTCATTTTATTTTTATTTCTTTTTATTTCTGACTTTATTTTATTTTTTCCAAATATAAAAAATTACTAAAAATATTTTCCTTAAAATTTTCACTTTTTTATTTTTTATTTTATTTTATTTTGACACAATATTTAGTTTATTAGGTTTACTATATTTATTTTCTCAAATAAAAAATTGTAAATAACACATAAAAATATTATATTTTTATTTTTATTTTTAGTATTCGTATACTTAAATAATATTTTCTCATGAAATAATATTTCCAGAAGTGTTTCATGAAGACATCCCAGAGGGCTGGCTTGTTTATGCTTTTGACTTCATTAAATATCATATTTTTGCATATTTGTAATATATTGCATATTTATTTAATTGTCTATTTAAATATTGTTTATTTATCATTTAAGCAAAGAAATTCAATTTGGTTGTAATAATTTAGGGTTTTAATTTCTTGCAAAATAATCCCCTATTCAAAATTGTACCCCTCTCCCCATATCAATGTTGTAATAGCCTAGATTACTTTTATGCATTTATGCTTTCAAATATGCCATGATAGAGATTAGGGTTTGTATGCAATATCCAAAATCAAAACAAATAGTTAGACCTAATACAAGACATAAATGCATGAAAATGATAACATAATGCACACATGCACTCCTAGAGTTCCATCCACTTGTTGCCTTTAAAATGACCATGGTATGCATGTTAAGTATCTTGGCAAAACAAAAACAAAATAAAAGATCATAGTCCCTCGATGACGCTATCTTGATTGCCTATACAAAAATGATCTAGTCCCTCCAAAAAAATTGCTAAAGATACTTAGCACTATTGCTATCATGGTCAATACGATGACCTACGCTTGTCCCGTTTAACATCCAAATACAAGGTTGTTTACCAAATGCAATGGTAAAACAACAATGTAAAAGGGTTAAAAATGTATAGGAAAGATCTTTTAGTAGATAGGGTAGACAACTCTTAGTTACTTAATCAAAACTTGCAAAAACATCCTTGCTATTTTCAAACACACCTCACAACACAATTTCAAAACATTTCCCAAAACAAACTTTCAAACATTGAAACATATTTTCAAAAGACAATACACCTTTGTATACATTCAAACAAGAATCATTACAAAGGTTGCCTAGACAAGGCCTCTTTTCAAAACATTTTCAAAACCACACAAAGCACCATTTCAAACAATTGAAAAGCAAAAGCAAGTGATCTAAACAAGTAACTAAGAGCCCATGGATAACCATGGATGAAAAGGGTGCTTGCACCTTCCCTTTTCATAATCTACCCCCTGAACCCAAGAAAACATCTCAAAGGTCTTTCCTTTGCTTTTTGACATTTCCTTTGGATAAAATAAAAAGTCGGTGGCGACTCTTGCTAAACCGAAACATTTGCGAATACAAACGCAAAACCTCAAGTCAGTTCTCCCACCGTATCACAGTCATAAATTGAAGAATAAGATTTAATGGACTACTTGTTGACCAAACCATGATCTTGAGAACCAAAACCATAATTTAGCAACTTCACTTGATCATTTGATTGAAAAAACCTACCTTGCTCAAAATGAAAACAAAGCAAGACATGTTTTGTATTTTCAATAAGGGTTAGTAAAGCATAAAGCATAAAAGGAAAAAAGAAACACAAGGATGTTTGGTGATCTCTCCCACAAGACAAACCCAAAGGTTAGGAGGATACCATGCTTGTGATATTAATGAAATTCAAATGATGATAGGTGGGATCTTAGGGGTAAAAATTAGGGTATGACACATATTAACTATTTCGACCAGATATTGTCACTTCCAGAGTTTATGGAGGAGAAGGAATTCTTTGTGTCTTCTAAGCAAGTAGATGAGTCTATGAAAGATGTTATGCTAATATTTATGGTGTTAGCTTCATTGAAGGCCAATGGAAATGGAGTGATTAATAATTTACCCATTGTTTGTAAATTTCCAGAAGTGTTTCATGAAGACATCCTTGGTTTTCCGTCATAGCGCAAGGTAGAGTTTACGATAAACCTAGTGCATGATATTAGTTCTATTTTAATGGCTTTGTATTAGATGTATGTTGCAAAGAAGAGTGAATTGAAGAAAAAAACTAGAAGATTTGCTCGAGAAGAAGTTCATTTGGCCCAATGTTTCACTGTGGGGTGCACCAGTGTTGTTAGTGAAAAAGAAATATGGTAGTATGCATTTGTGAATTGACTATTGACAGTTGAGTAAGATTATTATCAAGAACAAGTATGTGTTTCCGATGGTAGATAATTTGATGTCTCGGTTAATGGGTACTTGGATCTATATCAAGATTGACTTGAGGTTAAAATATCATCAAATTTGTGTGAAGGGTGGAGATATTCCAAAGATTGCATTCAGGATGAGGTATGGTCATTACAAGTATTCAATAATGTCGTTTTGTGTGTGTAATGCTCCTGGTGTATTCAAGGAGTATATGAACATGATTTTTCATTTGTATTTAGATAAGTTTGTGGTGGTGTTTATTGATGATATTCTGATTTTTGAAGACTGATGAAGAACATGTTGAACATTTGAAGTTCGTGTCTAAATTGTTGCAAGAAAAGAAATTGTATGCTAAGTTGTCAAAGTGAGAGCTTTGGTTAAAAGAAGTGATCTTTCTCGGGCATGTGATTTCTAGTGGAGGTATTATTGTTGATCCACTGAAGGTCGATGTTTTATTGTAGTGGGAGACTCTGAAGTCTGCCAATAAGGTCTGAAGTTTTCTTGGATTAGTTGATTATTATCATAGATTCATTGAGGGCTTTTCCAAGTTAGTCTTATCGTTAACTCAACTAACTAGGAGGGGACATGCTTATGTTTAGGACGTGAAGTATGAAGAGAGTTTCCAAGAACTTAGAAGTGGTTTACGTTGGTTATAACACCCTCTAAAACCCCGCTTTATAATATGACATAAATCAAAGTAATGTAACCATGCATATCAATCAAGGGTGTTACACATAATTTAAAAATCACATATACTTGTCATGCTCAATAATACTTAAATATAATTCATATGTTCCATACGCTTCAACATATGCATTTCGTAACAAAATTGTTTTTATTCCAAAAAATACAATATTTGAGTCTCATAATAAATTCATTCATTGAAAAACTTAGACATTAAAAGCCAACTCATCACATAGTTCCAATAAGGATAACAAAACAAAATAGTATACAAAGTAACTCTCGAACATGAATTTAAAATCGTTCCCTGGTGTTGTATAACATCAGAGCATGACTAAAAAACCAAAATACAGAAAGAAAATAAGGATAGTTTCTTCAGCTACTCTTCTGCTAGTACCAACTCTAATCTTGAGTACACTTGAGTGATGTTGTTATAAAATATCATTCCAGCAGAAGGATGAGAATTCACATAATTATTGAAATCATATAATAATATATAATGCATAACATACATGCATAAAGATAAATCTACTCACACTTCACATGATTTACATACATAGCATCACCCAAATATTCATATTATTGACAAGTATACCCTCACAATCCACAATTTCATAAATACATCATTTTCACATAATGCACATAACTTTATATTGTAACATAAATACAATGTGACTCAATGCAAGACTCAAATGCAATACTGATGCATATGGTACCAATCACTATTATTTTTCTTTGGCTTTTACTTTAAACCGGGTCTATTCCCTAGACCAATAGCATACAAAAAATATTATTCCTTAAGCTTTCAAACCCGCTCTAGGTTTGGGACAAGTCACTAGCTTCCATTGAACTAACAAGCATTGCCTCTTGACAACAATGATGCATGTGCAATTTCAACAACCATATACAATTAAGACTATCCCTCAATCTTAACATATATTCATATCTTTAATAATTCATCATAACTAAATTACCACACAATTACATCTACAAGCATATATTTATGAGTTATCCACATACAATTCACCTTCATAGTGTAACAACGCCAAACCATCATAATAACACATAACAAGCAATATAGAATTGTGTCATTACAATCCAACACCAAATCACATCTAACACTTAGTTTTAAAATTCTAAAATTAATTATAAATTATTATAAAATAATAGAATACATAATTCCACATAAAGAAGAAAAAAATTCCAACTCCTAGATCGTGTTAAACGAGTGTCGCGTCTGGGATTTTCATCGAAGCGTGAATGGAGGCGAAAAGATAGAAGAGTCGCCATCAATGTTATTTATCCAAAGAGAGGGAAAGTAAACACTAATTAAACTTGAGGGAAAGAAATAATATGGTCTCACGACCAAGAGAAAGGGTAAGGAAGTTGGTTACGTGAGGGGAAGGTATTAGTACCCCTCATGTCTGTGGTACTCCACAGGATCCACTTAAGTTTATTATAATATAAGGGTGTGTAGAATTTATGTCTAAAGCTTAATGCTAAAAGGGAAAGCAAAGAGGGACTGCATGCAAGAGAAAACACGTAGAAAAGAAGGAAATATCTATAAAGTTTTGCTTGGCTGAGCCCGGTGACCAGATGCCTATGTATCCCTTTTAAGGAATCAGAGCATCATAGTTCGGCTCAATAGTTTCCGTTTGTTGTGTGTTTTTTATAGATGATGCTAGCGAAGCATGTCTTTTTTGAAAAGGTTTAAAAAGAAAAAGTCCAAAGACGAAAAGGTTTGCATTGGTTGATATTTTTTACCTTGAAAAAGGATTTGAGATTTGAACCACATAAAAGACTAAGAATGAAAGAATGATAAGATCGAGAACAAACCCGCTTATCATTTACCATACTTAGTAGAAGTGAGATTCTTAAAATTTATTATTAAGTGTTTTGATATTTTGAAAGAAAAAGGGTTTTAGTTTTAACATGAATGCAAAAGAGAAAAAGACTAAGGGAGACTAGCAAAATAGTTCTAAAGTTATCATACAATGTTGATCCTATAGTTGAGATATGAGGGAAGCATCTACCTAATATTGCCATGCATGGATATCAAACCTAAGGTCTATTTAGTTAAAACTTAGATAAGAATAAACTAAAGATCCTATGGGGAACATGGCAATCTCATAAAAGAGAAGAAGAAGAAGAAGAAGAAGAAGAAGAAGAATAAGCAATCACACTTAGATAAGAGACAAAGCAAACATCACATAAGCACACATTCAATTAGAATATATACCTAAGCACATAATAAGAGATGATAAGACATCAAGATGAGGGAGTAATGATAAAACAATCAAGTAAACATGCATCAAGTTTGAGATGATAAAACATCAAGCATGGATGGCAAAACATCAAGTAAAGATGATAAAAAATCAAATATGGATGACAAAAGATCAAGTAGGGATGACAAAACATAAAGTAGGGATGATAAAACATCACACAAGTAAGATGAAACACATCAACAATCACACAAAACATGATGATAAAACACAAAATAGATAGAGATCTCATAAATAAACTTAAATAAGTGAAGAAGAAGCATGAAAGCAAAAATGAGAAATCAAAATCCATGGCATAAAATCACATCAAAATATCATCTATTATATGAACCTATCATGTTAAATACCTAAGTTTATCCTAAACATGGCAACAAAGGTCAAGAAGAAGAAGAAATTACCTAACTAGGCAAGTAGAAGTGCGAGTGTGCGATTAAAAGACAAAACTTCACATCATGATAAAACATATAAGAAATGATGAGACAAGAGGTGGATACTTAAGTATAAACATGGTTTAAGACATCACAAACTATCATTAAAGGATTACATGTTAACAAACATCACCTAATCAAGACAAGGACACATGGTGAAAAGAGATAAAACTCAAATAAGTGACAAGACAAGACTTGTGCTACAAGCAAGTGATAGATCATGAATAGGCAACACTATGACATCAAGAAGTCGTGAGAGATGTAGATACATTCCTAAGGGTCATGCATAAGAGGCAAATATATAAAGGTCACAAGACAAGGTATCAAGGCAAGTAGATTATCATAAGAGCATTTATGTGTTAAGTGCCTAACCAAACATGGTATAAGAAGATGAAATAAAGTGAGATAGATGAATAAGTGTACAAGTCTGAAGTGAACACATAAATAAATCATCCTCATCACATAAATAGGTTTGAGAAGGATTCACAATTAAATCATACAAGGAAAGTTGGTTTAAGAACCCTAAGTGAACTTATGTCCTCATGCAATGCTAACAAACAATCATGTAAGATGAAATGGATAATGTGAATAAGAGAAATAAAACATTGACATGTTCTACACTCAAAACATACCAAAGAATCAAGATAAAACTCAATTAGTCATTGAAAACATGGTTCAAACACCAAATCAAACAAACTAGCATTCATCAAAATGGTGTTGTGAGATGAGCACAAGTGTGTGATCAAGTGAATATGGAAAGACATGTCAAGTAAGAGTTAAGTAAGAAGCACACACTTAGATATAACACACAATAAAGACCTCTAACAACCCTAAAGGATAATTAATTAAGCACATCCAAAGATTAAAGCAAGACTAGGTCAAAACCAAACCTTAACATGTCTATAAAGGTGAATAAAGCACAAGCAAGGTATAGATGAAAAGGGAACATGTTTAGAGGGTGGAACAACACATAAGTCAGTAGCAAATGATCTCTAAGATCATAAATTGAAACATCACAAGCATGGAGAAAGGAATGCATACATATCACACAAAGAAAGTACCCAAAGGAGGCAAGTAAACAATGTTCAATTTAATAATCAAATAGCAAAAGAAGGGTGAGAAAAATTGAATAATTATGCAATGTGTGACTTGTATAGAAAGTTATCTCAAGACGAGACTCAATAGTAGCCAAGTAAGAATATGAAACTTCTCACACAAGAAAAGTCACCTAGTTGAACAAAATCATCTAATGATGGATAATACTTGTCTTAAATCAAACGAGGTTGATAAAGATCAAGCAAGAGTGCAATGAAATCTTGTATATTATAGGATGACAATGAATCCCTCACAAGATATCAATCATGAACTTAAAGACTCAAGAAATGTCAACAAGATAACATACTTAAGTGTCATGATATATGGTAAAGTATAGTCCCCTTGATGCATAAAAGTAAAATGATCTAAATAAATCAAATTCAATGTTCTTAAATGTTATGGGAAGTAGACAACATCAAGATACATTCATGGTACATGGCACAAAAGCTAATGAGACAATCATTAGACAATGATGCTCAAAACATAAGTAGGAAAGAGAATATGGCTTATTATGCATCACCGTGTTGGTTAGCAAGAAAGTGATTAACCAAGGATAAAAAAAAGGAAGCATGAGAGATGAGATGAGAAGATAGGTTAAGACTAAAACTTAAACATATAAATATTGGACTCAAAGTCCTCAAGAAGATTCAAACATAAACTAGGTCAAAATTATGCATGTGGCTCCTATCTTGACATCATGATGAATTGACAATAAAATGTCAATCAAAGAATCAAGGGAGCATTGATTTATAGGTCCTAAGACATGATTCAGAAGTATAAGCAAAGGGATTTCAACCTTTTTGGATCTATAATACTCAATTGGAAATGTACAAACACATTCTCCAAAACCATGATCACAAATGACAAGCAAAAGACCTCTAAACAAATGTGGGATGTTATATAACTTGAATGATTCATAGACATGAACTCTACGCTCTACACATGCTAAGGATAATAAGATAAAGAATAAGGAACATGATTCCTTATAGGTTGCAGAAATGCATACCTTGTGTCTCAAGCAACTAAGCAACAAGTTCAAAATAGTAAGACAAAAGTTCAACATGGAAAGTATGAATAAAGATTGATCTAATAAGGTCAATTGATTCTCAAACTCTACACGGGTTATCCCTGAACTTATCATTCACCAATCATGGATCAATTTACAAAGTAACTCATTAATATGACTCAAAATGTTTACCAAAACAAAAATGATCACATACCGTGTTTAAAAAATCAAAGGAAAATAGGAAAAGGATCAATATATTCAAAAAAAAAATTTCAAGCAATCCAAGACCATCATAAGTCAGAATCAAGTGTAACCATACATTCAAAGTTGAAGGGAAATCGAAAATGGAATTGAAAGATGGAAACTAGCTACACAAGGCATCCGTACAAGAAAGCATAACAAATAATTTTCAAATGAAAGAAAATTGATCAAGAAAAAAGGGGGAAAATTATCAAAGCATCTCAAGTCATTCCTGATTATCAACATATTTTTTGCATATTTTTTATATCAAGTAAAATTTGGAAATAAAATTCAAATAGCAAGACTAATTGGAAACAAAGCCAAACTAAACACATTTCACCATAAAATGGATAAAAAATACCAAAAATAATAATTAAAAATGAGTAAATATTATCATGGATTCACAACAAACAGAAGTATGCAAAACATATTTTTTTCATATTTTTTATGCCATTGGAATACTCAAAATTAAATCAAACTTCTAGCTTAAGCAAGTGAATTTAACAAAAGAATACTCAAACTTGTCAATTTTAGAATTAAATGCAAAAAATTGTTAAAAAATGATATAAAAATCTCTAAATCAACCTATCAACATAGCAAGTTAGAAAATATTTTTGGTGATTTTTAGATCTATGAAAAATAGAAAATAAAAACTAAAATGTCAAAAAGTGATTAAAACACCTAATTAAACTCCGTAAAATTTTTAGTCATCCAAAAATGATGAAATAAAGAAATAAAATTAAAAATAAGAAAGTAGACAAAAAATAAAGTCTAACATATTTTTTGTGAATTTTTTACATAGGTGATACTATTTAAAATAAATTTGGTAAAACAAATAAAATGAACTAAAATTCAAATAAACTTCATATCTATAACACCCGATATGTGCAAAAAGCGTTGTGAAAGAAGTTTGAACATGCTCAATTAAAAGCGAACACGTAATCGTCCCTGTAAATGAAACAAATCCCTAATATGAAATACAGTGCTAACAAACCAGTTTCAGATCATCACATCTCCTCTGTTTCTCAATGAAATCAAACAATATAAACACCAAAATTCAAGATCAAAGTATGGAGAATACGATAGCAACAAGAATTTTTAAAAATGGATCATGCATCATAGAGCAATCAGGGCACGAAAACTACCGAGCACATGAAATTATGAACATGTTCAAAAACAGATTTACCATACAAATTTCAAATCCAAATCTCTCTCTTAATTCTCAACAAAATTTCATGATCCAAACATCAAAGTTGTTCATAATATTACGAGGATTTATGTGATGCCATGGATTTTTCAAATAATGCAAGATCAGAGCAAAAAAGAGTACAAATTCACTGACACATGAGGTTTATACAACTTTCAGAGAACACCAATCAGGCTTTAATTCACACACATATATACATTAGACCTATAGTCCGGCCAACTACTATATTATGAACATGATTCAAAGCACTAATTCAGATTGA